>JAQZBX010009457.1:0-46087 GCA_029593785.1 Cabassous unicinctus
TAATGTTTGCATGGAATATCTTTTTCTAATCCTTTATTGTTTTTTTTTTAAATATTAGTTACAAGTTTCTTGTAGGAAATATACATTGATGTTTCTCTTTTTTATCTAGTCTATTTTGCTTTTCTTTTTTGAAGTACCAGGACCACATACATGGGAAGCAGATGTAAAACCATTGAGCTACAACTGCTCCCCAATGTGAGTTTGTCTTTTCAATTGTTTGTTTTGATTTTAAGAAGTTCTGGGGATCAAACCCTGGACCTCATACATGGGAAGCAGTTCCCCAATCACTGAACTACATCCACTCCCCAAGCTCTGCTTTTTAACTAGACTATTTAAAGCATTAGAAAATTTTACAATTATCAATAAAGCTGGGTATAAATCCATCTTGATATTTGATTCCAATTTGTTTTATACAGAATTTGCTCTTTTTTTCTTTCTCATTCATCTGGTTTTGGATTAATGGGATATTGTTTGTATTCCTTATTTTGATGATTACTGCAACTATAGATAATTTTGTTTTTCTTTGCAGTGGCTTTTCTATGGACTACATTAAGATTTTGTACTTATCACAGTTTAACTCCAAATAATAGCATGCTGCTTCACATATAAATGCAAGAGCTTTACAGTAGTATACTTTCATTTCCTCCACCAACATTTATGCTCTTGTTGTTACATATTTTACTTCTATATATGTTTGAAATCACAAATACATTGTTGTTATTTTTGTTTAGGCCTGCCACTTATCTTTTAAAATAAGGAAAAAATCTGTTATATTTACTTTTTCCATTGTATTTTGTTCCTTTGTGCAGTTCAAGTTTTCATTTGGTATTGTTCTCCCTCCATCTGAAAAACTCCTTATAACCTTTCTTATAGAACAGTTCTGCTGGTAAGAAATTCTTTTAGTTTGTCTAAGGATTCTTCATGATTTCCTTCAATTCTGAAACATATTGTTTTAAGCACTATATTAGCCAAAGGAGTGCTGATGCAAAATACCAGAAATCTGTTGGCTTTTATAAAGGGTGTTTATTTGGGGTAGAAGCTTACAGTTACCAGGCAATAAAGTGTAAGTTACTTCCCTTATCAAAGTCTGTTGCCACGTGTAGGAGCAAGATGGCTACCAATGTCTGGAAGGGTTCAGGCTTCCTCTTCCTCTTAAGGCTCCATGGTCCCAGCTTCTTCCAATATCAGCTGTAGGCTAGGATAAGTCTCATCTCTCTCCTTGGGGTTGATTCTCTCCAGGCTCAGCTGCTCTGCTCTTTCCACAAGGCCAGCTGTAAACTATCAGGCAAATGGTTTGTCTCTCTTTTCGGGCCTCTGCTGTGTCTAATGGAGCCTTCTCTCTTTCCTCACGTATCTGCTTTTCTGTTTATTTACTTTCTGGGGCTCCAGCATTAAGACTGCAATTGACTATTCTGCCATTTAGTAGGCGGTGGGGACTTAACATCCTACTGACGTGGCCCAATCAAAGCCTTAATCATTATTTAATCAAGTAAAAGTAAAACCTGTGAATTCAATCCAATCTAATATCCCCAGAGGAACAGATCAGTTCACAAACATAATCCAGTATCTATTTTTGGAATTCCTAAACAATATCAGAAGGCTACAAGCACTTTATAAGGATTTATTTTCTAATATTTCCTGGCTTGCATAGCTTCTGAAGGCAGATTAATACTCACTCTTTTATATATAATATTACTTATTTTTTTTGGCTACTTTAAATGTTTTCTATTGATTACCTCTTCTTAAAAAATGAATTATGTAACTTATGAATTTTGCTTATTTTGTCTTGCTTACATTTTCTTGAGCTTCTTGAAAGATATGCGTATATTTTTTATCAAATTTAGAAAATATCAGCCATTATATCATTATTTTATTTTTTCTATAGGACAGTGATGCTCTCTCTTTCATTTATTTAATTACTATCCTTTTTTCTTTCAGTTTTTCATTTGTATATTTTCTAGAATTATGTCTTTAAAACCATCTCTTTTATTCTGCAATGTTTAATTTGCTGTTATTTTTATCCAGTGAATTTTTCATTTCAGTCTTTTATTTTCCAGATCTAAACTTTATGTTCCATTTATCTCCTCATAATTTGCATAATATCAAAGTTATTTTAAGTCCCTCATTTTTGTTATTTCTGTATCTTTTGCTATTAGTTGTTTTTTTCCTAGTTATGGGACATATTTCCTTGCTTCTTTGAAAGTCTAGTCTTTACTTATTGGATGTTATTGTGTTATCATTTATTTGAGTATTTGGATTTTTTGGCTTACTTGGGGGAGTATTTTGCCTTGTTCTGGCATGCATGACTATGAACCTTCTTTTAAAATATATTTGTAGGACTTCTAGAGTAGCCTTTCCTCTAGAGCCAATTTACCCCAACTACTAAGAGCTCATCCTTCTGTGAACTCCACTGAATGGCTACTTTAATTAAAAATCACTCCTCAGTTACTGGTGGAAGCTCAAATGATGGCCAACAGTTTGTAAGCTCTGGGGACAGTTTGGCTTATGTTAATTGGTGATTGTTTTGACCCTGGCAGTTTTTTAAAATTTCCCTGCCCCTGTGGAGTTTTTCTCTATGCATGATCAATTTGGTATTTATTCAAAATCTCAAGGGTTACCTATGAAAGTTTTATGAAGCTATTTCTCTTTTTAGCTCTTGTCTCTCCATTATTCTGTCCTATCAATTCTAGAAATCTTGGCTACCAGGTTCTGTTTAGGTTAACTAGAATTTTTCTCCAGGTAGAAAGGTAATTTGGTAATTTTGGTAATTATAAACTGGAAAACGAAATTTTAAGCCTTAAAATAAAAAAAAAATAGTGATGAAGTTCTTCACGTGAAGTAGTGTCTGGGCCTGGGGTGTCAGAGCCCAAAGGGGGCAAAAGGCAAAGCAGCAATTCAGAACCTGAGAAGGATCAGGAGAGAGTTTATGTGGGAAAAATGCACATGGAAGGGGTGGTAGAGCTTCAAAAACCAAAGTCCTACCTGGCCTGTTGTCCAATATTGGAAAACACTTTTTTTCTATATAATTTGTCTAGTTTTCCAATTGTTTATGTTATAATCCATGCCCTTTAGGACATGCCCATAATTACTTTGCAGAAGCAAAATTCTTATCGATGTTTTTTTCTTTCTCTGTCTCTCTGTCTCACTGTTTCTCTCTCTCTATATATGTATATATGCACACACAGTTAAAAACTTCAGTCTATATTGCTATCACCAATCCCAATTCAACAGCAAAGTACTCATTCCAATTTCCATACATTTAAAATTTGTAACTCTTTTCCCCAACAGTGAGAACCCTACTGTCATTATCATCAATATGCTGACTTATTTGATCCATTCTCCAGAGTGTGATTGATCCCTTTCCCCATGTGGATGCCCTACTCAAGATTCTGAGTCTCTAATACATATTCAGATGCTCTCCACCTGAACACCCTCATTAGCCCATTAGGATTTCAGTCATCCATGTCAGGCCACCTCTCCACCTAGTGACTGCTGAGGACTTTTTAATGTCCCCCACAAAAGGCATATTCAAGTTCCAACCACTGATCCTCTAGGTATCCACCCACTGTAATTAGGATCTTTTGAAGGTGTTATTTTTAGTTAATGTGTGGCCAACTGAATCAGTTTAGTCTTTCATCTGGATTAAAAGAGTCCTTTATAAGCAGAATAAAATTCACATATAGGAAGAAGAAGCCAGAGGGACCAGACAGAAACTGGAAGTCAATCAGAACCCAGAGAAGAGAAGATACCAGCATGGGCATAGCCAAATGACAGAAAAGCTGAGGACCAGGGCTTGTCAGCAGCCAACCCCAGAAGGCTACAGTCTTCAGGAAGAAAGCTTCACCCTGCTGACCCCACGATTTTGGACTTCTCTTATCCTCAAAACCACCAATAAATTCATGTTTTAAAGCCAACCCATTGTATTTTTTTTTAGCAGCTAGGAAACTAACAAAATGATCTTCCTCTTCTTGATTGATTTCTGCTCCACCACAATGACTCACCCTCCTGTGTGGGCACTCTACTTCTCCCACCTGCTCTCTGACATCTTGCACGGGGCTGACCCCAATTTTGCATGTTCTCCTTATCCCCAGAAGACTCTGAAACCTGTTCTGTGATGCTCTTCCTTACGGACATCTTCCTCCCATGTTTATACTCTGTTTTGCTTTCACTGTGCCTTCATCCAAGCTAGGCACCCTCCTGATCTGTCTCAGGCTCTGAAATGCCCCCCTCATGCAAGTCTTTCACACTGGACTCCAACACCCCATTACTGGGTAGCACTCTGTGTGAAGACCTTCTTCACCATGCTTGGGCTCTAACACTGCACATCAAACCAGACCCTTCCAAGAATGGCCTTTTCTCCTGCTCAGGCTCTGAGTCTTCATACTGGACCATCTTGCAATGTGTCGACCCATTTCAGGCTACCTCTGTGAGTGGTTGGTCTCCTCTGCCCCTCTGTCTCTCTACTGCTCTAACTTTCACACTAAGTGCTGTTCCATCCATAGGCATAGAAGCCCTTACCATCCAACATGGAGTCTGACATACCATCTTAGGCTTTTCTTCAGTCTGAAAGCCCTCCTTAACTCTCTGAAGCTCTCACAAATTCCACCTATCCACTAATATGCTTATCGCATTTGGGTTTGACAACCCCACAGTAGACTGCCTCACTGCACTGACATCCTCCTCACCCTGCTTTGGCTCTGACATCCACGTTAGAAATTCTCCAGGCATGAATATCTTTTTCTCTCCACTTGGGCACTGCCAATCCACATCAGACTTTATGTGGACATTTAGAAAATTTCATTACAATACTTGGGTTCAGACATCCCACTCTGGGCTGTGTCACTGTGTAGATGCCTTCCTCACTCTGCTGTCGCTCTGACTGCCCATGCCAGACTTCTGGGAGTGGGCACCCTCTTCATTCCACTAGCATTACAAAACTCCTTGCAGAAACATTTTATGCCTTTGTTTCTGTCACCCCATGCCAAGCCAAGTGGCCTCTCAATATGGATGCCTTTGTCACTGCCTGGAGAATGGCAACCTATTCCAGGACATGCCTCCATGCTAGTGTTTGGACTAAATAATACAAGAAGGGAAGGGAAAGCAAAAGGGAAAGCAGAGAGGAAATCCATTAACTTATTTGAAATTATAAAATTATGTAATATGATTAAGGTGAAAGGTGTAGAGGCTGATGATTGAATCTATTATGGGCAAATACACATTTCTCCCTTTTCTACTT
This sequence comes from Cabassous unicinctus, assembly GCA_029593785.1. Classification (NCBI taxonomy): domain Eukaryota; kingdom Metazoa; phylum Chordata; class Mammalia; order Cingulata; family Chlamyphoridae; genus Cabassous; species Cabassous unicinctus. The sequence goes on from JAQZBX010009457.1 coordinate 5,237, forward strand.
CTGTTAACTTCCACAGTTTCAATAAAAATACCGTTTTTAATAAGGCATAATAAGTGTCATGAATTGAAGGATCTATGTGTTTAGGGATCTTATTTTTATTGTTTCTTTTAACTATTATTATATAAACTTACTGGCAAATATAGAAGCTTAATAATGCCAGTGGGCTAAAACATCCATTGTTATATAAATGTTGCAGTTATTACATGTCTATGTCTCTCTGTGCCTGTAATACAGAAAATGTAAAGTAAAACCACACATATTAAATTAACATCCAAGTGACTGCCAATACATGGGCGGTGCTATCAATCCAAATTTTCTGTATTAAAGACAAAAGAAAAATTATATTTTCTTTCCTTCTATAATAAACATATATAATAAAAAGGTAAGATTTAGGATTTGTGAATGAATCCATGTTTGTGGAAATACTATTCTGAATTAACTATTCTGTGGAATAAACCAAAATGGTATGCTCAGTGTTAACATACATGAAATCTTGCCATCTTGGAATGGGGATAACTCACATCTACAGTAAATATTGAAAGAAAACATTTACTGCCTGGGAAGAGAGCCTATTTTCAAAGTTGTCTAATGAGGTGGTTATTTGAACCTCTGAGCGTTTTTCCTTCCTTCAGAACCAGTTACAAAAGTCTTAACCTCCACACTGGAGACTTCTTTTGCCTCTACCAAACTTCCCTGACTTCCAGTAATTAAAGGGATTTTTGACAGGAGGATGATAAGATTCCTGTCACTTTAAGAAGTGGTGGTTTGACCAGTAACCGCAGTGGCAGTTATTTCTGTTGGACAGTAAGTACTGGATGCTCCTGCAGTGACAGTTTGCATCAAATCCAACTGACCAGAATTGGGACTCAGTCAGAAGCAATGTAGTTCATATTCGCTAGTTGCAACTTAGAGGGTAAGAGGAAGAAATTTCTAAACAGCTTGAGCTTCGGTAAGCTTAGCCTGTTCTCCATAGGATGTGGATGGACTCACCAGGGATAAAGAAATGGAAGTAAGTTTAGTGGACATTACTTTATAGGATTCATACTTAAATTGCATTCTTACCTGCTGGGGATTACTAATAAGAAGTGCTATTTTTTTTCTGCTGGAACTTGAAATAACTTCAATTTAAATGAAAGAAAACTATTAACATTTATTGAGTCCTTAATATGTCAGGCATTGAATCATATATTTACATATACCATTTAACTCCATCCTCACACTCAAATCTTGTCTACAATCCATTTACATGGTAGAGGAAACAGCTGACAAATGTTAGAGCTGAAATTATAACCACTGTTGTTCTCATTATATTTAACCTATTTGATTGTAACTTATAGATACATAAGAGGAATATGAATTATTTTTGTTAGAAATATATGGATTTTTTTAAGGGTTCAAACTCTGTTTAGACAATTTTCTTTGGAATGTCAACAGACATTCCATATCAGTTAAGTCTTCACACTGCCAATGTAACCCATTTATCTGATCCATACAGTGAATGGAGTAGCTAGTTTATAAATACACATGCAAGACTCATGTCTCATTATATGTTTGGACTCCCCAGTTGGTCAAATTGAGGAAGCAAATCAAATTAAGTAGAATAGCACCATAAAAATAGTGTCTGTTTTTTAGACACTGACCAGATGACAGTTAAATTTCTTCCCAAATATTCATTCCTAAGTTTTTTGAGTCAATGCTTTAACACATATAGGAACTGGGGGTCCCTTATCTCAAGTTGCAGGCATACTTGTATCCTTCTGGAACAAAATCTGGCCTTAAGGTAAATACAAATCTCTACTTGAAATACTTATTAATCTAAAGCAGATATTAATCCACTTGCTCATAACAAGACACTCATATAGTGAAGAGATGTAGCTGATTCTCTTATGAGCATACCTTTTGCTTTTTAAAAATGCCACTCTGCCTTCCAGCATTTGTCTTGTGAAATAGTTTATAGTCCTTTCAATTCTTGTTCATTTTTATCTGAATTAATTTAATTTTTATGTACCTGACATTGAACAAAGCATTTGAGGCAATATCATACCCTTAATTCCCTGAGCTGGCAAATCATGCCATTTGGCATGGAAAATTATAAATCTGTTTAGGGGTTTTGTAATTTTCCAGTTGCTACAGAGTCTGGTAAAGTTTATATAGTCATCTTTTATAAAGTTAAGATAACTGGAAACTCAAACATTGAAAGATAGTATTAATTATGTTTCATTTATAGCTAACTGTAGGAAACTGAGAATATGGATGACATAGGCAAATAATCAATAAATGTTTGCTCTCCGACAGTTATATTAGCCATGAATAAATGTGTTAGCTTATGCACACATTTTTAAAAGGTGACTTAGGTAAGTAATTTGTGGTTTTCCTGCAAATGTTCATCTTGGAGATTAAATATACTATTCCTCAAAAATGATAAAATTGTTATATAGCTCAATAGAGAACTACTAAGGTCAAACCTCATAAAAAATTTTTCTTTTTAAGCTTCTTCTCCTTTTAAGATTTTTATTTGTGCTACGAGTCTTAAATCACAAAACCTATTAGAATAAAATAAAATTCAATTTTATAGGCCACAGAGACCAAACAATTTCATTTATCATTACAGAATCTCTCCTACTTAGATTTATTTGGAACATTTTATTCCTAGGGAATAACTTTTTCCATCTGTATCAGTAAACTAAAGATATAACCTTGTACAATTTCTCTTGTAAGTGCTTTGTCCTCACCTGACATCAGCTCAAGTTAGTTGTCAATTTCCAAGATGCAATGAGAACTCATTCTTGCTATGCTGCATGTCTTAACACAATTATTGTAGTACCAATGAAACGTTTCTCTGAAGGGTACATTTTCTGAACACCTTGAAAATGTAATCCTATTAAAATGGTTTCTTTTCATGAATTCCCATATGAAGCATTATTCTCATGACTACACTTATTTCAAGGAAAAATGAATGTTTCCAAATTTATTACTAATTTAAAATTAATCTGAATGCATGGTTTTGCCGATATTTAACCAAAATAAAGTAATACATTATAATCAGATTAATTTCTTCTGCAACAAAAGCAATAAAGTAAAAATTAACACATTAGTCTTTTCATTCTTATTATGAAATATAACTCTGGGACTAAATGGAAAAAGAAAAAATAGACTAGATCACATTATAAAATTGTATTAATCCCTTGTGCTCTGGAGCCTAGATGCATTTAATTCCTATATTATATATATATATATATATATAATAGTACTTTTCAAGTAGGAACAGTAATGGGGGAAATGAAAATATTCATTTCAAAAATGCAATTTGCCATTCTTTAAGAAATTCTTTCATCTGCTTACACTCCCTTCTGTAAAAAGCATTATACTTTTTTCATTTTTATTTTTTATAAAACTCTAAATTTTAAAAGTAAACAAAACCTTCCAAAGAGCAGATCGGAGAATGTGTACCTCTCTTAATTGCTGATTTACAGCTTCGTGACTATCTCTGCTACTGACGGTTAAATGAAAAAAACGGTGATTGAGTGGATGGGGAGGGTTGGACTACTTGACAATCTGATGAAAGAAATTAGGTCTTTCGAAAGTAACATGCTGTATAATTGAAAAGAGGTCAGGATAGATGACATTAAATATGGTGACACTAACTTGTTTTGCCACATATTTACTACAGTTGTGTATTGGACAGTTTATCATTAAAGGAAGATGAATATGTTCTAAACATATTTTTCATTTTTTGTTATTTACAAAAGGTTCTTGTTACCTCATTTCTTTTTTGTTGTTTTTCCTTCATTTCTAAAGGAATATTGTCTATAGATTTTTATCCTTCCATTTCTTTTCTCATTGTTTTGCTTCTTTCATTCTTTCTCATCTTTTCTCTTCACTTGTGTTCTTCTCTTTGGTTTATCTCTCACTTGAAAATACCGAAGTGATGATTTGGTACAGGAAAAATCTTCCATGCTCCTTTATTCTGTGACTGTCATAATTAATCTAGAGACCCATTTTAAAACATAGACAAAAATGCCTCAATGTGGAGGTTTTTTGTTACTGTTATTTTTGAGAGTATATTATATACACTTCCAAGATGTGGTTAAACAACAACAACTCAGCTGGAAAAAATAGAAAAAAAAGTGTCTAATGAGTTCCTCTGTTACAATATATTTCTACATCTTATATAAAATTAATTAGATTTTCAGGCACTTGAAGATGAAACTTGCCTCATGAAAAACGATGAGATATCTCCAGGGTCCAGTATCATTTACTCCACCAGTAATTTCCTTATCATTAACACAGAGCCAATGGGTTCCTCCCTTATCACCCATTCTGAGAGCTCACTTGCACATTTTGAGTCACCTTAATTTGTTTACAACATACATCCATGTGCCCTATGTTTGTTGTTCTGTAGAGCAGAAATTGGTTCTCAAAATCCATTATCCACTAAAAAGCTTTTAAGAATACAAATGTGATCCCTTTGTTTACTTAAACTGATGTTGATACATATATTTTCAATATAGATAATATAATACAAATGCCACATGTGCTTCAGAAAGCAGTTTTCATGGCAACAACATACCCAAAGAGCTTGCTCATAACTTCAATAGTTAAAAAATATTAAAAAATAAAAATAAAAACCTCTCAAGGTCTAATGTAAGGTGAATAACAAACAAGCCTTGTGTTCTGCCTTTTAAAAACAGCTGGATTCAGCAGCCTGGGCTTAATTCAGATAAATCATGAAAAGCATATGAATAACTACACTCTCAAATCACCTACAAAGAAAATGTAAAGCCCAAGGTTGCCCTAACTAAAACTGACAGAGAAACTTTCATTTTAAACTTTCTGGCCATTGATGCTTATGAAATTCCAGAAATATATGCTTTCCATTCATATTTTTCAAATGTCTACTAATTTCTGTGTTATGCCCAGAGATAGAGTAAAAAGAAGATGTAAATGGCACATGTTGTTGTGAAACTCAGTGTACAGATTGGTTCCCTTTATCATTATTCTCCATTTTCAGTGTATTTGACCAATGTACTGGCAGTACTGGGAGTGAATTTGATCTGACACTACATCTCCATCTATTGTCGGGATACTCTTTAAGTCAAACCTACTTAGAAGGATTTAAGAGCTGGGATGGGATTCAGTCAAACATGCAGAAGATGATGCCACCTTTAATGCTTGGCTTCGTACACAAAATATAATTTCAAGTTTTATCCATGTTGTAGCATATATCAGAAACACACTACTACTTAGAGTTGAATAATATGCCAGTGTTTGGTGCTTCCACATTTTGTTTATCCAGTCATCTGTTGATGGGGATATTTATGTTGTTTCCATGTTTGGGCGATTGTGGACAGTGCTGTTGTGAATATTGACTTACAAGAAATTGTCTGAATACTTGCTTTCCATTCATTATGATATATATCTAGGAATGGAATTGCTGGGCCATTTAGCAAGTCTATGTTTAAGTCTTCTGAGAAACACCAAAATATTTTAAACAGCATTTACACCATTTGGCAGTTCAACCAGCAAAGTATGCGACTTTCAATTTCTCCACATTCTCACCGACGCTTGAGATTTTCCTTTTTATTTTTTTCTATCAAAACAATCTTCGTGATGTTTAGTGGTATTGCATTATGCTTACGATTTGCTTGTCGCTAACATTTTATGAGATTGAGAGTCTTTTCATGCGATTATTGGCTACTTGTAGTATACATTTTTGGAGAAATATCTATTTAAGTTCTTTAGCCATTTTTAATTGGGTTGCTTGTGTTCTGGTTGTTGAGTTTTAAGGCTTCTTCATATAATCTGCATATTAGAACCTTATTATATATGTGACTTGCAAAGATTTTCTACTTTCACTTTCTTCATAGTGTCCTTCCATGCACAACATTTTAAATTTGATGAAGTCCAATTTATCCGTTTTTGTTGTTCTTATTGTGATTTTGATGTCATATGTGAGGGTCCATTGAGAAATCCAAGATATGAAGATTTACCCTCATGCTTTCTTCTAAGAGCTTTTTTTTTTTTTTCATTTTAGCTGTGATATTTAGATTGTTGATATACTTTGAGTTAATTTTCTATGTGGCGTGAGGTTGCCGTCCAAGTTCATTCTTGCACATGGATATCCAGTTGGCCAAGCTATATTTGTTAAGAGATACTTCTTTCCTCTTTGAATCGCCTTGGTACTTTTGTCAAAATTAATTGGTCATAGATGTACAGGTTTATTTTGGGGCTTTCAGTTATATTACATTCCTCTTTACCTTCCCTTCTGCCAGTAGCACTCTGTTTTGATTCTTGTTGTTTTGTGATATTTTAAAATTGTAATGTCTGAGTTCTCCAACTTTATTCTTCTTTTTCACAGAATTTTTGGTTACTCAGAGCTCCCTGCAGTTCCATATGAATTTGAGGTTTGGGTTTTCCATTTCTGCAAAAAGGCGGTTGGAATTTTGGTAAAAATTGCATTGAATTTGTAAATTCCTTTGGGTAATATTGGCATCTTAATAATATTAAGTTTTCCAATAGTTTGAATTTGTTTTGATCCTTCCACAAGAGGAGCAGAAGAACACTATTTTTCAGGATGTGTAATTATTTTGTTTTTGGAAATATAGAATATATATATATGTATATATACACACACACACATCTGAATTTGTTTTATAGAGGATTATTTTCTAGTGTTAATAAATTGTGTGTCATTTGGTAAGATAATATAGCTAGTCCAGTGAAGGAAAAGAATTTGATTTTAGTGTAAGTGTCTATGAATGAGCAATCAGATAGTAAGAATCTTCCATCTTTGGACAAGATGTTGGATATTAATTGTGGCTGCAATGAGACCATTATTTTCTTTTTATATTGTTTAATAATCTTAATATTTAGGTCATCCCCTTTTTCATTTTCATTGTTCTCTCAGCTGAAACCTATAGATAAGTCTGGATGGATTAAAATATCCCAGAACAAGTGATTTAAATTAGTCCAGAATACATTCTTCAGCAGACTAAGTCATTACACTTTGGACACTGTACTTCTTCCAAAACACCTACAACACTACTAGTCTTTTTCCTATGTAAGTGACTTTTGCAATCTGGTAAACAGATCAAATTAAGGACTTTGGCACTTGCCTACCTGTCCCATCTTACTACAAGTAACTGACACATGCTAAGGGAAAGTCAGGAATCAATTCTTTATCAAATCTGGTGAGAATTAATTCTTGTCTTATGTTATCTAGCAAGGATAAGAATAGTTATGTTGATATTGTGTTGTATTCAGGGGTTAAATTAGGCCGTTAATTAAGAATGGAAAGGCTGTAAGAATGGACAGGCTGTGTTAAACAGAGGGTAAACTCTTGAGACACTGATTAAATAGAGTTGGATTCTGTGATAGGCGACTCCCCGAAAATCTATGAATATGTAACCTTACACAGTGCAGGGCCTTGGCAGATGTGATTAAGTTCAGGACTTGGAGATGGGGAGATTATCCTGGCTTCGATGGGTGAGGGAGGCAGAATCATAGTGAGAGCAGGAAATGTGACGACAGAAGCAGATTGTCGGCTTTAAGTATGAGGGAGATGAATAATATTTTGGCCTTTCCTTTTCCCACCATTTCTTCATCTCCTTGTGGTTCTCACTAATTCAAAATCAGCTGGAAGCCAGCTGACAATGCACCCAGGGAACCTTAATCTTCAGGGCTCAGGCCCGAGAGGGCAAGAGGGGCATGGAGAGAATCTGAGAGCAATTGCAGCATGTAAACTTTACCAAAAAAAGGACTTTTTAAAGTCTTGTATAAGTCAAAGAACCTAAAGAGAACATCTTTTGAAAAATAAGGTTCTGTAAATGTTTTTTTTTTTTTAAAAAAAAGATTCAATGATAGCAAAGTTGAAGTGTATAAGACAGATACTGTCTTATGTAGAGCTCATCTCTGTTCTGCTTATTGAAGAACACCAGCCTGGTACACTGAACAATGGTAAAAAAAAAAAAATGCTCTTGTTTGACATCTCTGTGTGTAAACTGACCATGCTAAATGAGAAGTCCATTTTACAAATTAGAAAGATTACATAGGAGCAATTTCCATGTGATTTTCAGAAATGACAGTTTTATGGAAATAATTACTAAAGTATGTTGATAGGTTAATGGAAACCATTAACACGGTATTGACAATAGAGTCAGGAGTGAGCCGTGTCTTTTACCATATTATCACATTTTAGATATATCTAACATTGACATTCTTAAGACAGATAAATCATTTAATATAATAGTTATATAAAATGCAAAATATAAAGTTTATGATGTGTTTCTGTATATAATTTCAGATATAAAATCATCATTGATGTTTTAAATAAAAAAATGAAGTAGAATGCCAATTAGTAGGCACTCATAATTTTCCTAGAGCAGATGATAGTAAGTACCCAGTATACAGATGACTGGCTTTGCAAAATAATCATCAAGACAGAATGTCTCTCAGCATTTATCAAGCTTTTCCCTCCTCTGCCCGTCAGAGCTGTGACAGACTTCATACCCATCTGTCATAATCAATTGAATCTTTTTCAGCTGACAGACTAAAGCATGTGGGGGAATTCCTAGATGATATGATGGCCAGCACTCCCTTCTGTCAGGAAAAATGCAAGATAGATTGAGTGAGGATTCATTTCAACTCTGACAAGTGTCTGCATTTTGTTTCCTCAAAGCTAAAAAATAGAATTTTCTGCCTTTACCCATTGTTCTATCATGTTAGGGATTTTCACATTTTATTTACAATCTTATGGCATCTTTTGCTTTAATTCAGTTACAAGAGAGTTTCCGTCATTTGAGGTATCTCTGTATAACGTGGCTTAACCAGAACTTTTTGATTCAGTACCAGGAAGGAAAATCTTCAATTTAGTTCCCTCAGATTAATAATACAGTATTGTGTTTTCACAGTGCACTACTTTTGGATTTTAAGGAGCTGACAGTCAGATAAGACAGACAAACATACAAAGTGCTACCATGCAGGATATTGCATGTAAAATAGACTTTAGAACAAGGTTAGCAATTTGTAATTAAAACCGGGTAATTAAGTCTCTGAAAGGTGCGAGAAGTCTACATGGTAAGCAAAGCTTACTTTTTGGAGGAAATGTGTTTCCATTTCACACTCAATTTTAAGTGTCTTATCACATGAATGAGGGACTTCCTTTTCCACTTCATTTTTCACAGCCTCAATAAAAGAGACATTAGAGATAAGCCTGGGTTTTCAGTAGAAAATCCCAAACATCATCTTAGATATGAAAATTCAGTCAAAATCTGCTTTTGCCTTGGTCTTATCATTTGGTACCACAAATAGAGTACCTAAATCAACATTTTTTTCAGGCATTCCTGAAGATCCACCAAATTTTTAATCCTTTCTGTTATGGACTGTATTGTGTTTCCCAAAAAGATTTGTTAAAGTCCTTATCCCCAGGACTTCAAAATGTGGGTCATTTCAGGTAGAATTAGGCAAATTAAACAAGTTCATACTGAAATAGGATGGGCCCTAATCCAATATGACTGGTGTCCTTATAAGAAGAGGAAATCAGGAAGCGGATGTGGCTCGACCAGTTGGGCGCCCACCTACCACATGGGAGATCCGGGGTTTGGGTTCCAGTTCCTCCTAAAGAAGATGAGCACACGTCGCAACTGAGACAAAGAGTAGACACCTAAATGAGCAGATGCCACAAGCCAGCAGACGCCACAGCCCACAGGGAGGGGATGTGGCTCAGGCTGTTGGTGTTGGCCTCCCATGAGGAAGGCCCTGGAGAAGGTGAGCAAACAATGAGCAGACAGATGAAAGGACCATCTGGGGGAGGAGAGGATAAAATTTAAAAAAAAAGTAAAGTAAATAAACTTAAAAAAAAAAAAAAGAAGAAATGTGGATACAAACAGAATAGAGAAAGCCATAGGTTGCCAAAAAACTAAGCACTGGAAGAGGCATGGAGCAGATTCTTCCCTACAGACATCGACTGAAACACAGCCCGGCTGACACCTTGGCTTTGGACTCGCAGGCTCCAGAAATTTGAGACAATCTCTGCTGTTTTAAGCCACCTAGTTTGTGGTACTTAGTTACAGGATGCTTAGAACATGAAAACATACTTCAAGGAGGAATTTCTGTACACACGGTGAAGTCAAGATGCAGATCAATTTCAGAGACAGTTTTGTCATGAGGAAAGCCAGTTGCTCCATCATTCCATTTGCATCCTCCAACTGCAAGAGCTAATCTTTCCCAGTTCATTTTTTAAACTAGCAAATGGGTGGAAAGATATTAGGAAAAAAATATACATATATATGACATATTTTACATACATATATATGATATATTTTATGTAGTCACACAACAAACATGTACACACTTATTAAACTTAATCAAGGAAACACTTTCTTCCAACAGAGCACAAAATGTTGTATGAATGTTTCTGTGAAATTGCATTAGCACCACTGACCAAAACTTTAAGCCCTAAGGGTTAACCAGAGAATTGTTTTTATATTAGTAAATTTCTACTAAAGAAGTAGGCAAATTCATCAATATTACCCTATATTATACTAGCAATAACAGCTAAAATATTTATATTGTTTTTCCCTATATCTCAGTTGAAAGTGTTTATATATTTAACTTGGCAAAATGCAAAACCTGCTAACAGTAGGAACATTCTAGCAGAGGTCAGTGTTGAGAAAATTTTGACATTTACTTACCAAACTTTAAAAATTCTGCTAAGGAGATTCAATTATATATTGTGAAAATAAAATATTACTTGATACATTGTCTAAATTTATTATCTCTCATTCTAATTGATTTCTGTTCTAGGTTCAGGCAAATATTGATCTTATTACTTACATATTTAGCATTCAGACATGATTTCTTATTTGATTCCCTTTCGAGTATTAAGGAAAATGTCCAAAATATCAGGAGCATACTTCAGAATCCCTCCATATTTCTTGACCTCTGAACATGGATGTTTCCCCATATATTTAGAGTCTCCAATTTATTCTCAAGACACTCTCCCAGTTACTAGGAAGGTCAAAAGGTGTTTCTGGATGTGTGGCTGTCCCTAGTTCTTGTAAAAATCACTGCACATTTATTTTCATTTAGAAAATCCTCATTATTCACATCCCTTTCTGGATTCTTCATTTAGTTCACTAAATTGCTTGTCTATCTATGCTGTTAATATATTGATTTGAATAAGTTGGTAAAATGTTTTCATACCTGGCAAGGAAATTATATTCTTTTAAAATATTCTTGGCTATTCATTTGTATTTAGTCCATCATAAAATTGGAAATAAGTTTCCCAATGCCAAGACAAAAATGCATTAAAACAATCTTTGGATTGAAGATGAAATGGCTTCAAACATATGCATTTATTTTAGTAGAGATGATAGTTTTTACAATATCATAGCTTCCTAATTCAAGAGAACAATTATATATCTTCATCTGCTCAACAATGTCTCACGGAGGTGGGTGTGAGGGCAGACCAATTTTGAAGCAGGCTATAACAGGGTATATTTTACAAGAGAATTTAAGAGCAATATTTAAACTAGCTGAAAGTCAGCCTGCTTTTAAAAATCACCATGTTACAGCAGTTCTAAACCAAAGTCAGTGATATAATATTCACATCTGAACCCATCCTTGAACATCTCCCAATAAGATGAGAATTTACCATTTTCTTCATATACTCTATTTCCTAATGTATTTTATCCTGTTTTTTTTTTCCGTTTTGATGTACCCATTTCTACTCTCAGTTGATCTATTAGTATTGAAAATATCCTTTGCTTATTTTCATGGATCTAGCCATTCACCAAACTTTTCTCTTGGACCAGGCTGCAAGACGATGGTGACGGAAAGTTTCATTATCTGTTTCTTAAAATAAATGGTTAATATTGTACACATTTCCTCATGGCCTCTCTTATATTGTTTATTTTAGTCACAAAGCTACAATGTTTACTGCTAAGTTTGTTTTATTCAGAATTTTAAAAAAAATTAGTGATCTTGCTTGAATGTTATCAAAATGTTATTTTTAACATCTTTTATAAAAACCATGAGTCTTCCACAATTTACTTAAACAATAGATAATATTGCTAAATTTCCTAATGTTGATTCACATTTGCAGTCTTAGAATAAATCCCAATATTGTATTAGTAAATTGATATATTCTGTTTGTTTTTAGTTTATTTTGCATCTTTAATTATAAGCAAGAGAAGTCAATAGTTGTATTGAATTAAAGTTACCACATTGGCATCAATATATTCTCATTTTTGTACTTAGAGAGATTTCATGCTTTTTTATAGCCTTGTATGTTATCACTAATAGTGGATTTAGCTACTATTTCAAAAATAGGAAGAATTTATCTGTAAAATCATCTGGTCAGGGTACTCTTTGAAGAATTGACTTCCAATTATTTTTTCCATTTCTTCTATTTTAATTGTTGCATCAAGTTCTTTGTCCTTCTTGGATAAATATTGCTATTTCATTTTCTTTCAGATTTTTAAACTTGCTCTAGAGATTGCAGGCTGTATTTTAAAAACTTGATTAATATTTCTCTATGTGCAGATTTATCTCTGTTTTCATTCTTAAGACTGGATGCTTTACTCTGACTCTTTATTCCTTAATCAATGACATAAACTACTTTTGACTAATTTATCTTTTCCAGAATTTCTTGTTTTCTATGTCAACATATTTCTATATCAACTTTTACTCTTAATGTCTTCTTTTTTCTATTTTGTCATGGATTTTGTTACAATATATATTAAGCTACTTTAGTTTAGTTTTTCTGCCTTATTAATGAGGACATTTAATGGTACACACTTTTTATTTCTTCCCTGTAGGATTTCTATGAAATGCTGTAGCCAAATTCTTCTTGATCTGATATGATGCCTTTCTTCATATCAATCAATAGGTAGAACTTCCCTTTTAATTAAAGATGTTTCCCTACAACAAAATAAGGGATGAAAAACCACCAAAGAAAAACTATGCCTCAAATATTTTCCAATTATTTTAGGATCAAAATAGTCATATTATTGGTCTTTCAGTCCTGCTGCTCCAAGAGGAGTGATTTTTATCAAAATTAAGATGCCTGTTTTTGCTTCAGTAAATTACAGAATATGAGGTAGACTTGCCTACCACTTTCTTGGGACTCAGAATTGTGTGTCATCCCTCCATGATTTATTTAAGTTTTTGTTGTCTATAATGTATCTATCATAATTACTTTAGTGTGCATAAAGTTTTGGGACCATTCCCCAGGTTCAGTGAAAATAAGGATTCCTGAGATTTTTGGTTCATTTGGTCCTATCTTTAGGTTTTTGTGAAGAAAGTTCATAATGTGTTAATAACCTTAAATGACTTCTCTTTTCCTAAAGTAACCTTTCTGACAGGAGAAACTGTAATTACTTTTGGCAATTTTCCCACCTAAAAGAGTACTTGGTACATAGGAAGCATAAAATAAAAACACTTTAAAGGAATGAATGTTATAAATTCATTCATTCATTGAAGGATAAAGGAGTAAATATTGGCGTCATGGTTTCTGAATTTTCCCCTGGTACTTTCCACAACAATAGTAGCTGTATGAATCTTGAGAAATAGGATATAGACTCCAACTAACATTGTTTAAAAAATTAATCTTGGCACATTAGTGTTTTCCAGTCAATTAAACAGGTCAGCAACCATATTCTCTCACAACTGATGTGAAGACAGCATTTGTGTTCAGATTTTTTGATGGATAAATGATAGCAAACTGTGAAACATACTGAGCATTAATACAGCATCTAACTCAATGAATAAAACTTCCCTTTAGCTATTCCCCACCTAAGAACTAGTCATTAAGGACTTGGCTTGGAATGGAAAGAAGAAGGCTTCTTTAGGCAAATTGCATCTGCCTTTAATATATCCATGAATTTAAAAGAATCTAAATTTAATTAGCACAGATTCTATAAATCTTTGGATTGTTTGTCCAACTTTCACAGATTAAATGCATAGAGATTAAAAAGAGAGAGAATACATGCCTTGGATCCTCCAAGAGAGTGAAAGTAGAGCCAGAATGAAAAATTTCTTTGAAGAGCCATCACTTATGTTATTATTATAAGCTAAGTCATGACTATTTTCATGGAGTGTGATCTTTCCTGTGTTGAGCACTTTCTGGCTTCCCATGTTTTTCTGACAAAGTTTAGCAATTGTCTTTTTCCCACTGTTGACTTCCATTCTGAAATTATCCATCTAGATATAGTGCCTTCACTAATGGACGGGTAGAAATGTAACTGAAGTTTGGTAGACGGATGCTGTTGCCCTAAGAACTCTGAATCGGTGATACAAGAATACAGTGGATTAATCTCGTCAGAAATGCACCTTTGAGACTGGTCAGGGTGACGTTGAGAATTACCAGTCTCAGCAAATTAAAATATTTTGAATATATTAAAAAATGAATATACTGCATTTTAAAATTTGCATGTATTCCCATATTATTCCAATGAAACACATTTTTCTTGCTAACTGAGCTAGAATCCCTTTCTTTTGCTTTCAAATAAAGTTCACACAGTTATGTGACAACTTGGATTTTTATCTAAGGACATACCTGTGGAATTCTTTTCAATAATTTTGCATAAAGGGAGGTATGATGTTTTTCAATCTTTGTATTTGAATTTCCATAATAGAGATGAAAGCATGATCAGTATTTACTGAATGAATTAATAAAGTAATCAATTAAAAATGAATATATTAATGCATATTATTTTTGAGGTACCCAAATGTGATTTTAATAATTTCAAGTAGTGAAATTACAATTTTAAATAATTTTTTATTTAAGAATTAACCCAGTAATTGATTTTCCTTTAAAATTAGCAGTTCACTGCCTCTCAGTATTAAAAGAATTCTAAAATAAAGAGGTGTCTGAGGTTACATTAACCAATACATGTCTACATTTTTACCTTATAGTTCACTGTTCTGCTAAGTATGTGAAAGAGAAAATGTTAATTAGCAACCAAACAAAAAGGATAAAATAAAAATTTCTGAAGAGTTCAAGAAAATGAATCAATTTCTTATTCATTAAAAAAATTAGCAATATACAGGAAAAATATATACATAGAATGAAAGGATGAAAGTAGATTTAACTTTTGTTATTTGTTGCTTAATTTCTTTTTTTTTTCTGCATCATGATGCTTTATTTTTTTATGTTATTTTCTACATTTAATAATTGAAAATATAAACAATTAAAAACTACAAAGTAAACACAGATGAATAAATATATACATTTCTCAATGAAATGTAATGGATACATATAAAAGTTTTTTTGAATCAAATAATATGTTACACAGTATATTTGGTTCATAGTAATGCAGTCATACAGTATTTGTCCTTTTGTGTCTGGCTTTCTTCCCTCAACATAATGTTCTCCAGGTTCATCCATGTTGTCATATGCTTTACGACTTCATTTCTTCTTACAGCTGCATAATATTCCATCTTGTGAATGGACCACAGTTTGTTTATCCATTCATCTGTTGATGAACACCTGGGTTGTTTCCAAGTTTTGGCAATGGTGAATAATGTTTTATGAACATTGGTGTGCAGATGTCTGTTCGTGTCACTGCTCTCAGTTCTTCTGGGTATATACCCAGTAGCGGTATTGCCAGGTCACATGGCAAGTCTATATTCAACTTCTTTAGGAAGTGCCAAACAGTCCTCCACAGTGACTGTACTATTCTTAATTTCTTTTTAAACCTATTGACTTTGAGGGCCTTAGATCACTGAAGACAGATATAAATATCATCAAAGGTGAGAGTCTTGCCATTCACTAGTCATTATCTGGCATATTATATTATGAAAGGAATTAAACTATATTTTGTGAACCAGTAATTTAAAATCACAAACTTAACATTTTGAGATTTGGCTTATTTGACCAACTAAAGATAGTTTTTCTTATTTTTACCGAGCAAAATTTTTCCACACCAAAATGAGCCTGATAAATATTAATGCTTCATTTCCTAAAGTAAATGGTAGTTTAATTTTAAAAGAATGAATCCCATAACCAAGATTTGAAATATACATATATTTTTTAAAAAATATTTACAATCTAATATATAATTATTAATTATATATTATTTTTATTTTTGTTTCAAAGTTTAAAAGTTTATCATTCATTCATAAGGAGTGAAAAAATAAAATAAAAAGATCATTCAATATTCAAAAATTAAATAAGTATAAATGAAATTTAATAATTTTTAAATAATTCCTGTGTAGATTGATAATAGGTACATCTCCAATATTCCTAAATTAAGGCAACAACACTGAGAATTCGGAACACACTGCATATAATCTCATCAGGAAGGACTACAAATTTTTTGGAAAACTGACACCAGTCCATATTGAGAAATCAGTTTATAATGTTCTATATGATCTATGATTCGAAGTGATTTATGACTTCACAAATTAAAAGTCAAAATTGCCCTCCTTTCTTTTTGCTTCTGTATTTTATTCCTATAAATGCAATCATAAAAACAGGATCTTGAATAGCTAGAAAAATATTTTACCAAAAGGGCTACTGGAAAATTCTCAACAGAAATTTACCAAACAGTCATTAAAAGAGAAAAAAAAAAAAAAGTGCAAGGAATGTCTACAAAATTAACTAAGGATTTTTAAAATATTTAAATCAACATTTAAAATTAAATGAACATTGTACATTAACTGAAGGCACCAAAGCATTATTGAATACCAATTCTGTACTAGACACGTCCTAGGATCATTTGAGTAAAATCCGATTCCCTGAAAATGAGTGATTGCGTGGAATTACTATAGCTGTGAATCTGATTGTTTTGCTGCTCCTGCCTGAAAAAACCCTCATTTTCGATGCTGCTCTCTTCTTTCATTGCTGCCTGGCACACCAAGGAACTATTTATTCAGACTTTTCTAGATTTAATTAACCACCACTTCCTTTTGTCACATCTGGACCCTCTTCATACTTGTATTATGGCAATACTAATAGTTGATTGCCTTTTCATAGACCTCACTCAGAAGAAACTGTGCATAGGCATAATTCTAGCTCTCCACACTGCCTATCACAATGATAGTCAAGGTCATCAATAAATCTCCATGAAGGGATTAGTAAATGAATGCCTGAATAAACGATTTAATAACATCTTAATAGGAAAGGATTAAATTTCTTCTCTCTCATCTAAGGTTATTGTTCCCAAAATGGTTCTACTATTTGACTATTTATTGTGTTAATACACATGCAAATACATAAAAAAGTCTGCCAATTAGTATCTTTTTAGTGATAGAAAACAAATGCAGTTAATTTCATAGTGTAAGCTTACTATATTTAAAAGTGAATTTCATTGTCTATATCTAATTAACTTTGTTCCAGTTTCTTTAACTTGATCCAATGGCACATAAAATGTCAGTAATGGATCCACCACTGTAATATACACAATGGAAGAATAGAGTACTTTAGAAACCTCATGCTTTCTATGATTTCAGATATTGCTCTATTTTTACTTATCGATTTACAACTAGTTTTGACACATTTGAAAAATTAAAATGGCATGTTATAGCAAACATATTTAAGATATAAAATTCACTATGAAAAACTGAGGCAAAAATAAAATTATTGTTGGAAATTAAGATAAAATTAGTACATCAAATATATGAAGATGCAAACACTCAAAAAACTATCCATGTGCACGCCATATTTCTGCCTCTGAATCAGACAGACTTTGGATGTAGTGAATGCACCACAGACTGCATCATCATGCAGAAAATCTGATCAGGAAAAGTGTAAGAATTTATAAGTCAGTAAAGAGTTAATAGAGATCTATTTCAAAACTCCATCAAGAGTGGAAATGTAAGGAAATAACTCCCTAAATATCTTTTACACATTTACATAGCATCACATCAGATTTTACTCAGGATTTAATTTGAGGGCTAATTAGTATTTCATATTAATGCATGTATTTCTGAAATGTACTATGAGAGTAAAATAATCCCATATTCTTTTTATCTCTGATCTCTAATACAAATATAATGATCAGGAGGAGGGTATTGAAAGATTGCTTGAAAATAGTTCTGATAGATCTCATCTGAAAATGTAATTCACAATATTTGCATTTGTTTTTCATCTGATGGCAAAATTGTTAGATATGTTCATAAAACAAATAGGAATATGACATGTTTATCAATTTTTATAGCTGATGATTCACTTTAGACTTTAAAGTTTAGGCAATTCTCTTGCACTCTTTGAATTATTTCTTTGATTGGATTTTTTGCTGCTGTTATTTATTTATTTATTTCCTTCCACAGATTCTAGGGTAAGGATTGAAAAGGCAGGTGCAAATGTCATGGTGGATCCTTACCATAACACCTCTACAGGACTCAGGTATTTTGAACTTGCCTCCTATCTTTTGTTGACTTGTTGCCAAAGATGAGATTTTGCCCAAAAAAAAATGAATGTCAGTCAAGGAAATTGGCAAACACTACTAAAACACTACTACACTACACTGCTGCTTTGGCCAGGTAAACAAGGATAGAATCATTAGTGATGCCATATTGATGGATTGTACCCTTGAGATGATATGATTCAAAGGGTCCTTGATCTTTGTTCTTTCCAAAACCCATAAACCTCAGTCTAATAACGAATAACACATTGGACAAAAAGTGAGGAACGTTCTACAAAATACCTGCTGAGTACTCCTTGAACTGCCAAAGTGATGAAAAAAAGGAAAGATAAAGAGAACGTGTTATAGACCAGAAGACACATGGAAAGAAAATGCTATGTGATATATCTGGGATGGGATCCTGGACCCGAAAAAGAACATTAGTAGGAAATCTGGTGAAATCTGAATCTTGTGGAATTTAGTTGACAGTAATGTAACACTGTTGGTTTCTTACTTGTGAAAAATGTGCCATGGTGATGGGCGGAGGGTATATAGGCATCCCTTGTACTTGAAATAAGGTGTATTTTACTGTTGATGGGCAGGGTGTTGTATAAATAAATGTTAACTACAGATCAAGTTGCTTGGTAATACTATTTAGATCTATGTGTCCTGACTGATTTTCTATTTCTCATAGCAATTACTGAAAGAAGGTTGATGTCTTAAACTTAACTGTGGATTTGCATGGTTTTCTTTTTTGTTATATCAGTATAAAATATTTCATGTAATTTTGAGGTCTATGCTTATATGCATTAATCATTTCAGAATATTATGCCTTCTTGGTGAACTGAGTGTTTTTTTCTGCAGGTAATATATCTTTGTCTTTGTAATATTCCTTCATTTGAAGCTTACTTTGTTTGATATTAAGATTGCTCTCCAGATTTTCTTTGGTGAATTTTTCATGATATTGTTTTTCTCATTTTATTACTAGTTTATCTACCTTTGTATTTGAATTGGATTGATGCAGAAAGGATCGATATAGCTGGGACTTGCTTTTATTACATACTTCACAATCATTGTCTTTTAATTAGGATGCTCAGATCATTTATACTTAATACAATTATTTCATGTTAAAATATAATTATAACACCTTGCTAGCTGCTTTCCATTTTTTCTATCTGTTCTCCCTATCCCCAACTTTTTCCTCTTTTCCTGCCTGCTTTTGAATTTTAAATGTTTATTTTTTATTATTCAGTTTTATCTCCATTATTAGCTTAATAGTTATACCCCTTTTTCTAATATTTTTAGTGGTTGATCTAGGTTTCATAATATATATATATTAACATATCAGAGTACATCCATACATTTCATACCTTTTCACTATATTATACAAACCTTACAATAGCTTCATTCCAATTCATCACTCCTATCCTTTGTGCTCTCATTATCACATATTTTAAATTTGACTGTTTTAAAATATTTAAATTATATGGAATTATGTTTAATTTAGGCAGTCATTTACCATTAAGAGCAATGAAAAACAAAGAAAATGCCTTTTATATTTAGTTATCTTTATATAACTTCTGAAAGTATTCATTTCTTAGTGTAGATCCAATGTAATGATTTTTGTAATTTTCAATTGTCCAGCAAAATGTTATATAAGAATGTGTGTGTTTACATACATGTATACTTATAAAGAAGAGAAGCTAAAGCAAATGTGGCAAATATTACTATTTTCAAAATATAGCTTCATGGTGCATGGCTCTTCATTTTGCTATTTTTTCAATTTTATCTTGATTTGAAATGTTTTATATAAACATTGGGGAAAAAATCTAAAAGCTCTCCTAATACTTTATAAAAAAGCTCAATAAATGATGTCCAGCATCTGTCATTCTTCATTTTCAGAAATATCCACCAGATAATATTTGGAAAAAAAAATATTATCATGCATGAAATCGTAAAATACTTAAACAATATTTCCCAATATATGTATGTCTGTTTGTATAAGAAAATTAAATACCTACAATTGTATTGTTCTTTAAGATTCAATTTTTCTAACACTGATTTTCTTACACACCCCCAGAACTAAGCATGTTTCACTCTAAAGAACCTACTCGAGACTCAGCTATCTGCAAGTTTAAATATACCATTTTCATAATATGGGATGGATTGGGAAATGAATTTCAGCTAACTCATATATGTCTTTAATATAAAAACACAGTCACCAACTTTGATTACATAGCTCTGCATTTGAGCTCTAGGGCTCCCCACATCCAACCAGCAGATCAAATGATGACATTGATCTACATTCTACGAGCTTTATCCTTTTATGTTAAAAACGAGGATTAACCACATGGCGGGGGTCTGAAGAGACACTTCCGCTCATCTGACTGATTTTGCTGGCCGGGTGTTAGTGAGGACAAAGGAGAAGTACCGACTTTCACCCTCTTGGGAGGGGGTGTTGGGGAGGGTGAAGCAGAGTGTTGGAATGTTTAACAGGATGATTGACAATCTTGGGGTCAGCTTTGAGGTAAGCAAACTTTGTTTTTTCAGGGATGGAGGGTGGGGGTTGGGGGCCATCTGTTAACCGGGGTGGAGGAAACTTGTTGGTGCTGGCTGGGTTGCTGGCTGGGGGTTGCTGGTGGGTCATTTTGCCAAATGGGGCTATCATTCCCAACTTCTTTTGATAGTTAAGGGGTAGGGAGGGAGAGAGGCAATTGGGGTGACAACTCATTGAGCTACTTACTGCTGTTGTGGGGCATTGTTGAATTCAGTTGGTATTGTTTTTTCGGTGTGGTTTTTGGTTCTGCAGCTGGTACTATATTTTCCACAGCAGGAGAAGATTATCTACATGATCATGGGTGGCATTTTGAATGGTTGTTTGGATAAACTGAGTTATTGCATGGAAGATGTATGGACCTGCTGGTATGAGGAGAATGAGATTTATAAGTGGGGTAAGGATAGGAATTAGCTATGACATTCAGGGCGGGCTGTGAGGTTATTGCTCCCAGGAGTCTGAGGAGAAGGATTAATAAGATTAATATGAGAGGGGTTATGAGGAATAAGAGAGTGACTATAACTTAACTTTGAACATTAATGGTTGACAGTGAAATTATATAATTTGGAGGGTTTAACAGTATATTAGTATATTAAAAATCAGTTTAGGCATAAGAAGAGTTTACATAGTCACATATAGAGTTTTAGCAGGAATAGGAGACTTTAGATTTTTAACTGCGGTTTTATAACAATGATTTTGAGTGATTTTTATTTTCCATGGATTTAAGATTCCCAATTGATAAGGCTGCATGCACTTATGATTTGTATAGTCTGAGGTATAGGCAACCACAAATTATTACTGCGCCTTTTGGGTCATAGGGTGGCTGGCACTTTAATTTTAACTTTAGTGCCTGCTTTTGTCTTGCTGTTACTGTTTCAACTGGAGCTGTCGCTATAGCCTGTAGTGCTGAATTTAAACTTAGTCCACTGTTGTAAAGATTTTTTATTGTCCTTTATCTCTTTTATTAAAAGGCAATTCATTTCATCTTTTTTTAATAAAAAGCTCAAACAATATTCTGATTCATAGTTAATGACTTCATGAGGTGACTGGTAAATAGAATTTCTTGGTTACTGTCAGTTTGGGCTGGCATTCTATACACGGCACTTATATTTTCTGAGCAGCAAATAGTAGCTGGCTGGTTACAAGAGTTTCAATGCAACATCTGCAACAGTGAAAGCATACCTTTCCTCTTTCAAGAGCAGGAGGGGACCGATGTTTCAGTCATTGGAGTGGGCATGATAGACACTCGTGGGTGATGTTCACGAGCTGTTGACGAGTAACAGTCAGCTGAAATCACTGGGCTGGGCACCATAGGGTCTGGTAGTCACAGTGTTTGCTTTTTCTGTGGAGCCACTCTGCTGTTTTTCAGCTTCATGGCATGGCTCTGGATCTTCACGAGGACATCTGCCTTAACAGCCCTGACAGGGGTGTTAGAGAAGTGGGCAGGGATATGACAGATGATTACCTATTGCTGCTGGCAGGTGTTTTAGATGGCTTTTCACAGATCTCTTCCGCACAGAGGGCAGCCCGTGAGGGTCCATTGTTTCTGTCTCATTTTTATATTTGCAACCCATCCCTGGATAGGGATGGCAGTCTTCAGAGTGACTGGACACTGTTCAGTTAGGCCCATCACTTGCAACAGGGCTTGGTATGCTGGACATAGTTGCTTTTCTAAGGGGCTATATTGTACTTTGGCCCCTTCCCACAATTGTTACTAAAACCCAAGGGGTAATTGTTTAGAATGTTTCCTCTGCCACAGACACCAGCCAAAGCCAGTGTTGGTGCTGGGCACATCCAATTTACAGGGTAAGTCAAGGCCCACTCCCCTTACTGCTTGAGCCATTGTTATTGGCCTCTTTACTGTTGTTGTTGTTTTTTTTTCCAAAAAGCAACCTGCTGGTGGGGGGGGCGGGTTTCATTCCCATGAACAGCCTTTCCTGATTAACAAACAATGGTTTTAATATCTGAGCTAAATGAGGGATGAAGGGTGTTCAGCACCCCAACAACCCTAAAAAGGCCATTAATTGTTTTGTGTTTGTGGCATGGGAAAACATTCTATTTTAACATCACTTAAGAGTTTGACAGAGCAGCAGGGACTTTGCATCTTCTTCCAAATGTTTGTCCATCTCAGGCTCTTAAGATAAGATACCATTGTCTCTGATACTTTTCTTAATTCTGAAAAAAGAATTACTGGTTAATGTAACATCATCAATATAATGAAATAGGGTTATAGCCACAGGTTTCTTTAACACAGCCAGATTCTTTTCCACCAGACCAGGACAGATGTTTGGGCTCTGCACACAGCCTGGGGGAAGCACTGCAAAACCCACCATTGACCTACTTACATGAAGGTGAAGGCAGGGTGGATTGACTTGCCTAAGGAGATGCTAAAGTAAACTTTAGAAAATTTGAAAACAAAGTGATAGTCACATAATTGGATATTAAATTCTTGCAAGAAACTAGCAATGTTTGGGACTGCTGCATATAGCAGTGGTGTTACTTTACCTTATAATTTATTGTTATGCACCACTCATGGCAGCCATCACTGTCCAGTCCTTTTCTGCAGCTATAGAGCTGCTTTTTCAGTGGAGGTGGGGCAAATCAGATGACTACAAGCTAAAGCATTTGCTTCTTGCTTTCCAGGTGGAAAGGTTGTTTCTGTGACACACCCTATTTTTAAAAATAATTAAAACCATGTTTAACAACATGATACTTTTATCTAATATTATGCAGAAAACCTTTGTACATTTTTTCAGGAAATTTATACATTCTTTAAGTCTTCATATGAATCTTTTAGTCATACAACTTTAATTAACAGAGGATTAGAGAAGCTTTTTAAATTTTATACCACATTTTCCATTCAACTTATAATATATTAAATGAACTTAACTGCTTTTAGCACTTCACTTTTTTCAAGATGGAAGAAAAAATCTTTTTGCAATAATTAGAAATAAGCAGATAATTTCCAGAATTTGACTTTGAGAAAGAAAATTGTTAAAAGTTGTTAGGTTTGAACATCATGTTCCTTTCAAAGTGAAGACTCATTTTTCTTAACCAACTAAGGGAAAGATAAGGTTATAGTACAAGAAGCTGTTTTGATAAAACAGACTTTTTTTTTCTTTGTATATTGATTATTTAGGTAGAAAACTCTTTATAAACTTTTACTAAAACAGACCAATGACTTAAGAAACTTTGTTACTTTAACAGTGAAAGAACAAAATTTTTATTTTGCATCCGTATACCTTTGATATTACAGCCTTTAAAACTTTATATATAGACTCAGTAAATTTTCCTGAGCTTTAAGCACAAAAATTTTTCTCCCTGACCCTTTCACACTTTCTGTATTCATTCAGATTTTTTTTTCACATTTTTCTCTTTCTTAAGAACCAGTCATTTTATCTTAGGATAAAATTACTTTCTTGTTTTTTTAATAATAAAAACAAATTTTATATCTTTTCCATACTTAAGTTAACAAAGTGACTTTGGAAACTATTTTAAAGCAAATTTCTTACAATATGCAATTATCATGATTACATTAATTAACAAGTATTTTATATTAGCAGTACAGGAAAAACTACTTGCTCCATTATTTTATGAAAACCTAAGATTTTCAATGGAGTCAAGATTATCTTCTCTTTTCCACCACTTTAATATGCAGATTGAGGTGGGCTCTGACAGATTTTTCTGTCATGAAGTTATTTTTTGTTATTAGCATCAATTCAGTTTCTGTTTAATAATGATTTTCTGGAATTAGCTATTTAAATATTTCAGTTTAAACAATGTTTTTACAAATTATAACTAATCATAATCACATAGAATATATTTGCTTCATCTTAAGAAAATTTTTCCTTTACAGAACACATTTCCTTACTTAATGCTACCTCCTACAATACCTTCCACAACTTGCCATATGCCTTCAAGTTTTTTCTTACCTACTTTCATTATGCTTTATGAAAACCAGTCATCTTATTTTAGGACAAAACACACTTTCTTCAACAAGCATTTCAGTCAGCACTTTCACAAACTTTTTACTTTTTTCAATATCCATTTCTTTGACATTTCTCATCCCAATCTGTGAAGAAAAATAAACTATTTTAATTTAGGTAAAACCAATTTTTTTTGAAGAGGTTTTTAGTAACTTCATTAGTCAAAACTTACACTTTTCATCATTTTAAAGATTTAGCACATATAATGTTAATTTATTTTATTAGCATCCTTACTTATTAATATTTGATTTTTTTGGCTCTTTGAATAAAGCTCTTTAAGGATTTTCATTTATTAATTTAATATTACCACCCAAAGGCATCAAAATATATACTGATACTGAACAGACAAACACAAAAAGAGTTTAAGATACACCAACCAACATAAAACTCATTAATTTGACTCATAAAATTTATATTTTTGGTATGGCTGTTTTTAAGCTTTTCATTATTTCACATTTTTTATTTTACTGCTTTTAAGATTTTTAATTTTTAGAATCAGCGTTGCTTGTAATATGCAAGCTTGATATTGGAAACACATTTATTATTAATTAGCAACCAGTTAGGAATATTTGAGCCATATAAATGCAGTTAAGGTTTAATTTAGTAGTTTAGATAGACATATATTTAGCACATATAATTTGGATTATTACTTTTAGGAATACACTTAGACAGACTTAAAAGTTAGGAGTAAGTGAAAGGATTTCTTGTAAGGTGAATAATTGTAGGCTTTATATTTTGCAGGGCATCAAGAGGGAAATTATATTGGGGTTTGGTGGGCAACAATGATAGGAATTTCAGTGTTTAGACTGAGGAGTAACTTAAGGGTTTGGGGAATTCAGAGAGGGCAGAGTTAAGGGGTTTTTGTATTAATAAGAAATGAGAGATCAGAGAGGAAGAAGGGTACAGGAATGCTCACATTGCTTTCTGCTTTAGCCACTTTTTCGAGAGGGAGACAGGAGCTGGGGAAGGGGGATTGAGAGTGGGAAGTTGGGCATGAGAGCAGGTGGTAAGTGGGGAGAAGGGAGGGGACTCAGGGGGAAGTGTAGGGGAATGGGAGGAGGATGGAGTAGGTTTGGAGGGTGTCGATAGGGCATATGGTGGTGGGGTGTGATCAGAGGGGTTGGGGTTGGAAGGAGGACTTTTTTGTGCGTGGGAGAGGGTGTCAGCTGCAGAGAAGGAAGATTTCATAGGTAGTGCTGGATTGGCAGAGGGAGGAACGGTTACAGAAAGAGAAGCAAAGCTTAAACATAGGGGACCACTTGCCATTGTGTTGGATATTAATGAGGGAGGAGGGTGAGTTCAAGGACCTCTTGGAAAAGGGGTGAAGAGAAAGAGATTCAGGCATCCTCGGATATCTTATTCTCAAACCGGTTAGACAGGTGACCAGACCGAGAGCCAGGCTTTCCCAGAGTCGGGAGATCAGGTGGTAGGGACAGTTCCCCGATGCCAGAGAGGATCACTGACCTAGCACTAGGATTTTCAAAGAAAAGGAGGCAGGTGACCAAAAAAGAGACAGGATCCCCCAGAGACATTTTGAGACTCACCCAAAGACGAATCAGGGTCTGCTGTTGGTTGTTGAAGCTGCAGTGACAGAGAGGATAGAGGATTGCTATGGAATTGATGGAATTGTTCTGCCTCAATGAGACCTCCTGAGTTTCAGCACCAAAATGTTAGATCCTGGTTCAGTGAGACTCTGAGACAGATCAAAGTTCAGGTGGAGAAAGTTTATTAGATCACCTGTGTGGCGGGGATCCAAACTGAGACTTCAGCTTGTCCTCATGGCGGATCTCTTATCTCATTCACAATCCTGTGCATTATAGTATGAAATCTTGTCTTTTTTCATCAAAATTTCTTTAAGCATCAATAACCTTTACTATATTAATAGTTTCTACATAATGGTGTTATTCAGTGAAAGCAAGAACTCATATGCCATTGTTATAAACATAAAATATTGGTTTTATCTACATTAGGCCTGAACATTAGCTAATAGTAAATATGCTGTTGGATGTTAGGATGTGAAAAGGAATTCAAGGAATTTGACTTCCACAAATGCACTTTGAATCCTAGACCCACTTATTTTTTGCATTTTACAAAAAAGTCCAAAAGTACTAAAACAGTTATATCTATATTAAGAAACACCAAATAAAAACTTTGAATGTAGGGAAATAGTTGAACTTATGAATTATTCCATTGCCAAATAACAGGAAAATGCTGATTACTTCATGTATGAACCTATAAAGCACTTGGCAATAAGTAAGTAGCTAGATCCAGGAGCATAAGATTATACTGCACCCCTAAAGAAAGAGGCTACAGAATTTAGAAAAGGATTTAGAAATACTGGTTTTTGACTTGGTTGTATTTTTTTTATTTTTATTACTTATGTATTTGCATATTTGCTCATACTTAGCATAACATCATTATATGGATCACAAGTAAGTTTATGTATAAGGTCAAGATTAGTTGAGAATCTTGGAGAATGTCTCCCAAGAACTCAGGAACAAATATCCCTTAAGCCCATTTTCCAGCTGTTTTTTTTTTTTCATTAAAAAACAAAACAAAACAAAACAAAACAGAACTACAATAATCTATTTGTAAAACAAATGAAAAAGAACAAGGGATTTCAAAGATATGTAAAAAACTTTAAGAAATTTTTGCTAAACATGATTTATAATTGATACAATTTAAGGGTACGCCTGAAGTTGACTCATTCCCCACTCACAAAGTAATATTTAAGAATAGTAGAGGGCAATTCTCTGATTATAGCAACAAAAAAGAAAGTCCAAGAGTTATGGGTTGGAGAAGGATAGAGTATTGGTTTTGAGTTTCTTTCATTGATTGTTTGCTGCTTGGGTTATTTGATGAATAACAAGTTACCACAAAAGTCAGTGGCTTCAAACAAACAAGAATATCTTAGGAGAGAAAGAAGATGCTTTCAGGTTTTGTGCCCTCCACAACACACTCTTACCCATTTAAAGAATTTGCCTGAGGATTTAGGTTTTTTCACCTCTAGGTAGAGTATAACTACTCCTGGCAGGAGCTCACTTGGGAGAAAAAGCAGGAATAGAAATCACACAACTCGAGCTGTCCTCAAATCGCACTCTTTTCTGGGTGATGACATCTTTGTTGCTTCCTGATGCCCCAGGCCTGCTACGACTGCCCTGTGGCTCTACGTTGAGTTGCCATGTTGTGGAAGCCATAGTCAGGGAGCCCGTGTTATTAGAATCAATTTCTTCTGGGTTAGGGCACATCACAGGATCTGGTCCTCTTTTGGCTGGTTTGATGTTTCTCTTTTTCCAAAGCCAAAGAAGAGCTCGCCTTAGGATATTAACCCTTTTTCATTTGTAGAGGAACTGAGATTTTTCTTCCAGACTTGGTGGGATCATTGCACAAAAGGTTTCAGGAAAACACTGGCCTGGGCAAGGGTTCTCTCACCTTGGTCTTCAAAGTCCCTCAGCACTTATTCTTTGTGGACATTTTCTAAGATGGGATTCAAATTGTCCTCTTCTTTGAGAGATTTATGGAATGAAGTCTGTTTATAGTGCTTCCTTACAAGAAGAAGCTTAGGGAGTTCCTGCTACCACAGACTTTTCCCTCTGCATCCCTATAGGCTTCAATCAGCTGGGAAGCTGACAGATCACTGGATTCCATTCTGGGGATGGCAGTGAGAGGTCGCAGAGGCCAACCTACCTGCCAGTTCAAAAGGACAGGCCTCAGGCTGAAGCTCTGGGTCATGTTAACATGTGAGTCAACAGAAGGCATAGGAAGAGTTCAGCCAGCAGGGATGGATTTCAGCGGACCTAGCAGTGGTTTGTGATGGACTGCAATGGTTGATTGCAACCCCAGTGGAGGGGGTAGCCCTAGCTGGTGGTGGTGGAAGGCAGAAGCTCAGTCCAACCCTGGGAATTCTGGCATGGGCCAGGTTGTGAGGAATTTTGATGTCCTGACCAAAAGTAGGGCCAGGAGAAGGGATGAGGACCACAAAGAAGGTGAGGTCAGGGATTGGGAGTGGGTGAAGGATATGAGATGTAAGAGAGAAAAAGGCAAGTTGTTAGGGTGGAGGGATGTCTCTTGCTTACGACTTCAGTAAGTGCACTGACAGGAGAGAGGTGGGCAAAAGGGAGGGCAAAGGCAAAGAAAGACAGGGGTGGGCAGGTCCTGGGGCAACAAGTTCTCAGATGATAAGGAGCAGTACAGGGTTGAGGTGAGAAAAGGGAAAAATGGAGGGGGCCAGGTTGGAATGGGCCAGAAGCCACCTGTGGCAGAGATGGAATAGCCAGTGGTGGGGGTGACAGGAAGATAAGGAAAAATGGAAAAGAGTTGCAGGGTGAGAGGAACCATGGAGGCAGGGATGAGGAGGCTTTGTGAGAGAAGGAAAATAACAGGGATGGAAATGTAGGAGCCAGTGTCAGGGAGGATTTGAAACTCAGGGATAAGCCCAAGGATGTTAGGGACATCCCCTTGATGAGGGGATGGCAAGGGTGTGATAAGCGGGAAAGGAGGAAAATGGAGGGAAAGAGGAGGGGAAGGAAAGGACCAGGATGGTGTCTCCACAGGGACGGTGGGCTTACCCGGACACCACCTGAAGGGAGGGTCTGAAGCCCAGCAGTGCTGCTGGGGCCTCCCACAAAGGGGCAGGTGGTTTTGCCCCTGGATGGAAAAGTGAGCCAGCAGAGGCAAGAACAGAGGACACAGCCAGAGATGTGACAGGCTGGTCACTCTGCGGGTGTGGAGGCAGCCTGGTGGGCAGACACCCAGATGCCGAAGGGGGTACAGGGGGAGCAGCGATCTCCACAAGGGCCCCCTTCAGCAGATGGCCATCCCGGGGAGGTGGGAAGGCCCACGGGTGACTTGTGATGGCAGCGTGTCTGACTGGTCCAGGTTGGTTGCACAGGGTGCTGCAGGAAACAAAGTGGAGGCTTTAGTCAGAGGAAAGAGGGGGCAGGAAGCCCTAGCAGGCCTGCCTGGGGGAGGGGCTGCTGGTGCCTCAGGTCCCAACTGATTCCCTGCATCCCTGACTTTCTAGCAGACATTTTACCTACTGCCACGGCTGTTGTATGCATTTCTTCCCTCTGTTGTCCCCTCATGTCTCCCCCTCCTGTTCTGGGAACCTGGATAGCACAGGCCACGCTCAGATGGGTCAGCACGAAAGGAGGAATAAAAATGAATCAACTTTTTCGAGGAGGACTCACACTTGGTGTCCCCACGGCCCCTCCCTGGCAAGCTGTCCAAGCTGGGAAGTTAGGAGACTGGGTTTCATGAGGTGAGGGCAGGAGTAAAGCACCCTCCTTGGGGTTGCCTGTCACAGCCCGTTGAGTGAAGCTTTTAGAGAAAGAGATTCTAAGAGTTACAAGGATGAGGGTACAAAGTCAAATGGTTGAGGAAAACTGAGGAGGGGCTCACCCATGTTTAACATGCAGTCTTTTATCAAGGATTTTCACACTAATTGTATCATGTAATCCCTTCAAATATCATGTAAAGTAAACTGAAAAAAACTTATTTCACAGGAGGAATATCAGGTTTAGTGCAATTAAACTTTGCCCTTAGCCGACTGCACCATTCTGCCTTCCCAACCCTCCAAATTTGTTTCACTGCATCTCACACATGCTGTATCTCCAGCAACTTTGGTTTCTCTACAAGGATGGATGAGATGTGAGAGTGTCCCAGGGTTTGAGTGTTTTACTTGAGAACACGCACTCTAGACCCTTTGCTCTCTGAGAGGTTCTTTAACAACAGAAAGGCTCAGACTATGAAGGTGGCTTGGGCTGACAGGGATTGGGAAGTGGGTTCACCCTTGGAGCTCATGTGTTGGAAAGCAGAACATTACCTGTCAATCCACCCTTTTTGTCCACTTTCTTGCCTCTGTACTGATGCTGTAAAACCAAAAAGAAGATACCATTTCATGGGATACAATCTCTGTCTTTTCAAGAAAACCTTCTGAACCTTATCTATGATTATCATATCTTTTGTATTTGTCTATTACACATTTTAAGTGAGTTAATTCCATTGATTACTTTTTCATCTTTGAATAACAGTTTTTTTTCTGGATTAGATAGCAACTGATTTTTCTTGAGGGCACTTTTTTGAGAAAAGCTCTCTTATGAAGAGGATGCAATCTCAACCTTACAGGAGCATGTGTGGGCTTACAAAAGCATGCTGGTCCCTGACTTCACAGCATGGGCAAGAATATCTCACTGAGCCTTCCAGAAACTCAGCACTGCTCTCCACATCAGCCCAACCACATGGACCAGGATTGGCCCAGAGATACCTGATCTGGGATATGGAAAGTGAGCAAGTGTTGATGGACTTTCTTCACTTGAATACCCTGAACTTCCTAAACATTACAATCCATAGCCACAAAAAATGTGTTTGGGAATTTATCCTTGAGCCCTCTGCCACACCCTCATGGATGGTCTGTGAGGTTTGAATTATAAGGATTGTCCCTCTCCTACATTGCCCTCCCCTTCCTGCTCCCTACATGATGGATGGTCTCATCTGAGATTTTAGCCTCTGTATCTACATAATGGGCTTACTAAAGTGGGAAGTGGGAAAGGAGGAAACAGTGACTTTCTACTGTAGACTGATCTCAGTGTCCCTTACCTCACTTGAGTCCCCATATTGCTGGACTCTCCGCTGTATAGACTTTATCTGTCTGTAATGGAGCAAGATGTTTAAGAGCTCCAGTACAGACAGGAACATGAAAAGGGAACCCAGGATGCAGCTAATCAAATATGGGCTCAGCCACTGGGTATTGAGAACAATCACAATGAGGAAAACACTATCAATCAACCTCCATTAAGTGCTGCCTCAGGCAACTGGCACTGAGAAAGCATATTCCAGCATTGAGTTCTGAGGTGACATCACAGGGCTTCGAACAGCCAGGGAGATTCAGTTGGTAGGGGAGGGGATGCCTAGTGGAAGGTGCATCCAAGGCCCATCCCCCCACCACCCTGCTTCTCCTTTGTCCCCACTGACACCCCTCTCTCAGCATCTTATTCTCTCCATATTTTTCTGTCGCTTCCTATTTTACAAATACTTCCTTTATTTGCTTCTTAGGTATAATTTTAGTTTAATTTTCCATTTCATGCTGCAAAATAATCTAGTCAGCAGTGTATTAATTTACCAATTCCATGGCCTTTGAAAATATGAATTTCTCCCAGAAATTTTGCCTAAAACTCTTGATTTACACCTGGCGACTCCTCTTCTCTCAAATCTATTACCTGTTTTTCTGTGTTTGTGTGAGTGTGTGTGTGTGTGTGTGTGAAATATCTCAACTTATATCAGAGTTTATCTCCATGTTCACTATTGAAATTTTGGGTGAGATATTAGCTTTTGGTGATATATTTGGTCAGATATTTCTTTTAGAGTGAGACTCTATCAGAACTGACAGACTACTTCTCTGCTGGCTTTCTGCTGCATCATTACCTTCCCTACCACCTGGCTTACTGAGATACCTTAAAATTAAAGCCATATCCTTCTATGTATTCTTCCTAGACTTCAGGAAGTTTCTGGTCTTTTTTAAAGTCTATTCACAAAACCAGTCATTTCAGGGGGGAAATTACAAATGACCTCACAGAAATAAAAAGAATCATAGGAGGATATTATGAGAAACTGTATGTCAGCAAACTAGAAAACCTGGATGAAATGGGCAAATTTTTAGAAACGCATTACTGACCTACACTGATGCTACAAGAAATACAAGAACTTAACAAAGCAATCACAATTAAGGAGATTGAATTCGTCATCAAAAATCTCCCAGCAAAGAAAAGTCCAGGACCAGATGGCTTCACAGGTGAATTCTACCAAGCATTTAAAAAAGAATTAACACCAATCCTGTTTAAACTCTTCCAAAAAATTAAAGAGGAGGGAAAATTACCCAACACATTTTATGAAGCCAACATCACCCTAATACCAAAGCCAGATAAATATTCCACAAGAAAAAAAACTTACAGACCAATCTCTTTCATGAAAATACATGCGAAAAATCTCAACAAAGTACTTGCAAATCGAATCCAACAGTATATCAAAAGACTTATACATCACGACCAAGTGGGATTTATTCCTGTTATGGAAGGCTGGTTCAATATAAGAAACTCAATCAATGTAATACACCACATTAAAAATTTGAAGGAAAAAAACCACAAGATCATCTCAATAGATGTAAAAAAGGCGTTCGAAAAAATTCAACATCCTTTTTTGATAAAAATACTTCAAAAGATAGGAATAAAAGGAAAATTCCTCAATATGATAAAAGGCATATATGAAAACCTCACAGCCATCATCATACTCAATGGGGAAAGGTTGAAAGCTTTCCCTCTAAGATCGGGAACATGACAAGGATGCCCACTGTCACCACTATTATTCAACATGGAACTAGAAGTTCTAGCTAGGGCAATTAGACAAGAAAAAAAAATTAAAGGCATCCAAATAGGAAAAGAGGAAGTAAAAATCTCACTGTTTGCGGATGATGTGATCCTATACTTAGAAAATCTTGAAGTATCCATGACAAAGCTACTTGAACTAAAAATGGTTTCAGCAAAGTAACAGGATACAAGATCAACACACAAAAAGCAGTAATGCTTTTGTACACTAGTACTGAACAACCTGAGGAGGAAATCAGGAGGAAAATTCCATTTTCAATAGCAACAAAAATACTCAAATACCTTGGAGTTAATTTAACCAAAGATGTTAGGACCTATATGCAGAAAACTACAAAACAATGCTAAAAGAAATTTAAAAAGACCTAAACAAATTCAAACAGATTCTGTGTTCATGGATTGGAAGAATAAATATCGTGAAGATGTCAATCTTGCCCAAACTGATTTATAGATTCAATGCAATACCAATGAAAATCCCAACAGCTTACTCTACAGAATTAGAGAAGGCAATTACCAAATTCATCTGGAAGGATAAGTGCCCCCTAATAGCCAAAAGCATTCTAAAAAAGAAGAGCAATGTGGGAGGCATTTCACTGTATGACCTTGAAACATATTACAAAGCTACAGTGGTCAAAACAGCATGGTATTGGCATAAAGACAGAAACAACCATCAGTGGAATAGAATTGAGAACCCAGTAATAAACCCTCACCTATACAGTCAACTGGTTTTTGACAAACCTACCAAGCCCACGCTAATGGAAAAAAAGTGTCTCTTCAACAAATGGTGTTGGGAGAACTGGATATCTATAACCAAAAGAATGAAAGAGGACCCCTATCTCACACCCTATACAAGAATCAACTCAAAATGGATCAAAGATCTAAATATGAAAGCCAGGACCATAAAACTTCTAGAAGAAAATGTAGGGAAACATCTTCAAGACATTGTAGTAGGTGGTGGTTTCTTGGACCTTAAACCCAAAGCACGTGCAACAAAAGAAAAAAGAGATAAGTGGGACCTCGTCAAAATTAAACACTTTTTCACCTCACAGGACTTTGTCAGAAGGGTGAAATGGCAGCCAACTCAGTGAGAAAAAAATTTGGCAATCACATATCTGATAAGGGTTTAATATCCAGGACATATATTGAGATGTTACAACTCAACAATAAAAAG
The DNA here is from genome assembly GCA_029593785.1 of Cabassous unicinctus. Taxonomy (NCBI): domain Eukaryota; kingdom Metazoa; phylum Chordata; class Mammalia; order Cingulata; family Chlamyphoridae; genus Cabassous; species Cabassous unicinctus. The sequence continues at coordinate 39,670 of JAQZBX010009457.1, forward strand.
ACAAACGACTCAATTAAAAAATGGGCGAAAGACTTGAAAAGACCTTTCTCCAAAGAAGAAATACAAATGGCAAAAAAACACATGAAGAAATGCTCAACATCACTCATGATTAGGGAAATACAAATCAAAACTACAATGAGATGTCATTTTACACCTATCAGAATGGCCACTATTAGAAAGACAGAGAACTACAAGTGTTGGAGAGGATGTGGAAAGATAGGAACACTTCTTTACTGTTGGTGGGAATGCAAAATGGCACAACCACTATGGAGGACTGTTTTGCAGTTCCTAAAGAGGTTGAATATAGACTTGCCACGTGACCCTGCAATACCACTACTGGGTATATACCCAGAAGAACTGAGAGCAGTGACACGAAAGACATCTGCACACCGATGTTCATAGCAACATTATTCACCATTGCCAAAAGTTGGAAACAACCCAGGTGTCCATCAAAAGATGAATGGATAAATAAACTCTGGCCTATTCACACGATGTAATATTATGCAGCTCTAAGAAGAAATGAAGTCATAAAGCATATGGCAACATGGATGAAGCTGGAGGACATTATGCTGAGTGAAGCAAGCCAGACACAAAAGGACAAATACTGTATGAATGTGTTACTCTAAACCAAATATATTGTGTAACATATTGTTTGATCCAAAAAAAAAAATTTTTTTATATGCCTCCATTACATTTAATGGAGAAATGTATATATTTTTTCATCTGTGTTTACTTTTTAGTTTTTAAATGTTTATATTTTCAATTATTAAATGTACAAATAAAGTGAAATTAAAAAAAACAATGATTTCATATATTACATATGTTTTAATATATTTCAGAAAACATTAGATGAAAAGAAAGTTTTAGAACATAAAATACATTTATACAAAATTGGCATACCAAGAAGAATAATTACCAACTCATAATAGTGTAAATATGTGTTTTAGCTAAAAGGGTGGTGATGCAAGATCAGAAATCTGTTGGCTTTTTTAAAGGGCATTTAGTTGGGGTAATGGTTATAGTCACAAGGCCCTAAAGAGTGCAACTCAGGGTACCAGAGGAGGGACTTTCTCACCCAGAGCCTGTTGCCATGTGTTGACACAAGTTGGCAGGTGATAACTGAGAGATACCAACCTTCCACCTTCCTCTTAGGACTCCATGTTCCCAGCCTCTTCTGATCACAGCTGTAGTCTCTCTTGAGGCTCATCACTCTCCCAGGGGCTCATTTCTTCCTGGGCTGAGCTGCTCTCTCCCTTCCACTAGGTCAGCTGTAGGGTATCAGACTCATCTCACTCCCCAGAGTGGTTGGATCCTTTCTGATGATCTTTCTCTCTTCCTCTGTATTCTTCTTCTCCGTGCATTTACTTCGGTGTGAATGTCCACCAAACAGCTGGGTGGGGACTCAACATCCTGCTGAAGTAGCCAAATCAACCCCAATATTAATTTAATCAACTAAAAGTAAAACCTCTGAATGTAATATCATTGGATATGCCCAGAGGAACAGACCAGTTTACAATCAAAATAAAATATATATTTTGGAATTCATAAATAATATCAAACTGGCACTCTATAGAAAACAATTTTCTCCAATATTGTCAGAGAATGATTTTTAAAATAATTATTGCATGATAATTATTTTGGTTGTGAAAATCAAGTATTACTGGCCACACAAAAGGATCAAATTAAATGTCTAAAATTAAGAGATTTTGAAATAATGATGCAAATAGCATTTTAATCTATGAAGATCTGTATTGAATGCAAGAGCTGAACGTTTAAAGAGTTGCACCATGGAAGCCGAACTTGAAAAGTAACTGGGACAAGAGACTGTGGTATTCATTATCTTATTTTTTTTTAAATTTATATTTGTTTTATAAAAGGACTTAATACCTAAATATCTTTCTCTGAATAAAATTAAATTTCTTTAAAAATAATGAGTGATGCCCCCGAAGTTTTTTTATATGATTTGTATTTTAAATTTCTAAGTCAGCCCAAAACAAAAGTTAATTGTAAGTAATTACAGCAGTTTGATATTATTTATGAATTCCACAAACAGATACTGGATTATGTTTGCAAACTGGTCTGTTCTCTGGGCATCTTAGATTATATTGGATTCAGAGGTTTCCTTTTTGCATGATTAAATCATGACTTAGGCTTTGATTGGGGCACATCAGTAGGATATTGAGTCCCTGCCCCCTTGGTGAGTGGGTACTCACGGAAAAAACACTGCTAGGAAGGGAGGTTGGAGTTTAATGCTGGATTCTCAGGAAGTAAATACAGAGAAGCAGATACATGAGGAAAGGAAACATGCACCATTAGACATGGGAGAAGCCCTGGGAAGAGAGAGGAGCCTTTTGTCTGATAGTTTACAGCCATGTGGAGAGAGCAGAGCAGCTGAGCTCATAGAGAAATGAGCCCCTGGAGGGAGATGAGACATATCCCAGCCTACAGCAGATATTGGAAGAAGCTGAGACCACCGAGACTTCAGGGGAAGAGGGTGGCTGAACACTTGCAGACGCTGGTGGCCATCTTGATCCAACATGTGGAAACAGACATTCGTTAGGAAAGTATTTACGCTTTATTGCCTTGTAACAGTAAGCTTCTATCCCAAATACATGCCCCTTTATAAATGGCTAGAGATTCCTGGTATTTTGCATCAGCACCCCTTTGGCTGAGTAATACAGAATTTGTTACCAAGGAGAGGGGAAGTTCTTTTGCAATTACCAAAATGCTAAAATGATACTACAAGTGCATAAGGGGTATTTTTTTTTTTTGAGGAATTTTGAGATGCTTAATGGAAAATGCTGACAATGCTTTGAAAAGATTGTTCATAGGAATACGGATGCTAAAGAGACTTTTTTATGAGGCCTTAGAAAGAAATGATGAAATCATAATTGGAAACTCTAGGAATGGCAATCCATGTTTTAAAGTTGCAGAGAACTTAGCAAGATTAACTCGTGGTGTTTTATGGAAGGCAGAATTTGAAAATGACAAGCACAGACATTTAGCTGAAGAATTTTCCAAAGGAAGCATGGAGAATGCAGCCTTGGCTTTCTTTGCAGGTTATAGTAAAATGCTAGACAAGTGAGATAAGCTGAGGACTGAATTATTGGGCACAAAGGAACCAGAAAATGATTCCAGAAATTCCACGCCTCTGGAACTCAAACCCACAGAAAATAATGTCCCATTTGAGTACTTAACTAAAATCGGTTTTTGGAAATCAGGATTGAAGATGCAATGATCTACAAAAGACTTGTGGAAATTCTTACTGTTTGGTGTTTTGGACACCTGCTTCTTGCATGCTAAACCAACAAGGTTTTTGAGAGAGCTATATGAATAAAACCCTTGTTAACTTGGACAAAAAAGGACATGTAGGGGGAGAAATGGAAGGGGAAACAGCTTTAAGAGGAAAACCATGGAAGCTGAGATTTGGAATTAAGACATATCCTTGGGCCAAGAGAAGTGCCCCATGCACATGTACAGACAGGGTGAGTTTGTCCCGGCAGTTAAAGATGGCGGATGTTCCCAACTGATGTTCAGGTTGAGGTTTGCCACCCCAGGGTACAGAGAGCATGGACACCATTCCCCAGGAATTCAGGAGGTTGAGGTGGATGTCTCATTGGTCTGAAAGGGGCAGACCTGTCTCGCATGGATTCAGGAAGGACTGGTTGCCTACTCGGTGTTCTGAGAGGGTTGGGCCTGTATGCCAAATGTTTGGGAGGATGTTGGTTTCACTTCACTGTACTAGGGGGTTAAGACTCTAACCAACAGTTTGGGTAAAGTGTGGCTGTCTCCCCAACACTCTTGGAGGGTGAAGTCTGGAGCTTGGTTGCCACCCAGATGATTGATGAAGGTGGAACCAAGAAAATGGTCATTGGGCAGGCCTGTGGAAAAGATGGGTCCCCATGTGGTCCCAGGGAGAAAAAACTGTCATCTTAAGAATGACTCTCAGACTTTGTCATCTAATGAAGTATGCCCTGCAGATTTACAAGAATGTAGAGGACCCATGACTCATTATTTACTCTCAATATCTCCTCACAACATGGAAATGTTTATCTTTTGTATGCCCATTTGTGCATTGGAAGCAGATAAATTGTTTTGTACTCATCATTGCTGGTGAAATAAGTGTTTTGAATATTGAATCATTAAATCTGTCTTTTTGGAATTCAAAGGGTGGAACATAGCATTTTAGTATTATTTATGAATTACAAAAATAGATATTGGATTATGTTTGTAAACTGCTCTATTCCTCTGGGCATCCTAGCTTATATTAGATTCAGAGGTTTCACTTTTCCTTGATTAAATAATGATTAAGACTTTGATTGCGCGACATCAAGGGCCTGTTTAGTCTCTGTCCCCTTGGTTGGCAAGGACTCACAGTCAAACAGCACTGCAGAAAAGGCAGGTTGGAGTTTAATGCTGGATTCTCAGGAAGTAAACACATAGAGGGGAAAGTATGTGAGGAATCAGAAAATGCTCCATTAGACATGGCAAAGGCCCCAGGAAGAGAGCGGAACCATTCATTTCATAGTTTACAGCTGGCTTTGTAGAGAGAGCAAAGCATCTGAGCCCAGAGAAGAACCAGCCCCTGGAGGGAGACAAGACATATCCCCACTTACAGCAGATATTGGAAGAAGATGAGAAGAAGGAGTGCTCAGATTAAGAGGGAGGGCTGAACCCTTGCAGACGTCAGCAGACATCTTGCTCCATCATGTGACAACAGACATGGTGAGGGAAATGAATTATGCTTTATGGCCTGGTAACTGTAAGCTCTACCCTAATAAATACCCTTTTATAAAATCCAATAGATTTCTGATATTTTCCATCACCCTCCCTTTCGCTGACTAATACAGTTCTAAACAATTAAAATGTAGTTTAAGAAGACAAGACATTCAGAAATGCCCTTCTACTGGAAAACATCACAATATGGATTATTTAGAGTGAGCACATTTTGAAAAATATTTCTGAGCTCTCAAATTCCTTTCTTTATGGACAAAAACTACCACCACAAAAAAATCTTAACAAATCATGAAAATCAAAACAGTATTAAACTTAATACTGAAAGTCCACTGGAAAGACCACCCTGGAACCAGGTAGCCTTGGAGTTGTGCCTAATCTGTAATCATGATGCTTCTCCTGATTTGACCCCACTGAGCCCTGCCTTTCAACTTGGCTAATTGGAGGAGTTGAACATGAGACAGCCATAGTTGTACCCAAAAATTCATGTGTTCTACTGTGGGCAAAGCTCTTTATCTTCAATTATAAGAGGGAAAAAGAAAAATTTGGTTGATGTCCAAGAGAATAAAAAACTAAGGTAGTTTTTGTTGGAGCTTGGTGGGAACTTGATAGTTACTATCAAATAACTTCCTGAATAATCCATATCTGTAGCCCTTTTCTGTTATAATTGAGGCTTTTGAATTGTACCATACTTTCAGAATGATGATCCCAAGGAGAGAAACATCATTAAAATGCATCCAAATTTTTACATCCTTTGTATATGCATAAGTCCATTCACCTTCATACGATCTTCTGAAGATTATTAATGTTAAAATTCGAATATATAGCTCATCATTATAATTCAAAACTAAGTGAGGAAACTACTTACCCTGATCAAGGGTCAAAATTATCTTCAAATTGCAGCAGAAAGAGTGTATGGATTGGAGATACCAAACATGTATGAAGCACTTTATAAAATAAGCACACTTAAAGATTTTAAAACAATCCTCAGTTTTAAGAAGCAAAATGAATGATAAAATTTATTTCTAGCTATGTCATAGTGGAAACAATAGATAAGGAAGTGAAAGAGAAGACTAAAGAATCCACAAAAATTAAAATCAAAGCCTCTATGTGATTTATTCAAAAAGCTAAATATAAGGGTAACAAAAAGACAAACACAATGCAAGCAAAACAATGACAATACTTAAGAGAGCCATTCCTTTATCTCACAGGTATATTCATTAACCATTTAGAAAATGAATTAGATTTACCAGGACTTTCAACATGTTCAATATCCCTCTGCATATGACCTCGCATAGAAGAGATATAGGTACTGTGCTTATTACTAATTAATGAACTCATCAATTGCCGCGGTCCAGCCGAGGCACAAGGGAGCAAGGCTGAAGGTGGTTAAGGGCGTTGGCGAGAAATGATGAGTCACACACCGAATTGAGTGAGAATCGTCGTATATCTATTTATTGTAGGATAGCTCAGTTTTTATATTCAATTTTTTGGCAAGCGTAAGCATTCTCTTTGCATAACTGACTTTAGGTAAGCACTTTCAGTTTCATGGCAACAAGATGTAAACTTTTCACGGAACAGCAACTGGTGACTTAGTAGTCCCTATTCTGATGTCTAAGATTAGATAAATTAGGATTGCGGTTAAAACTTTATGTTAAACTTGTTTTTATCTAAAGAGTCATCA
>JAQZBX010009458.1:0-46086 GCA_029593785.1 Cabassous unicinctus
TTTTTTCCAAAAAAAAAGAATGGAAAAAAATAAAAATTAAAAATAATTTTTAAAAAAGCTACCACCTGGCCACTTTGAGGTCCTCATTCCTCTCAATCAACAGGCAAAGAAGGGATTTACTGCACTGGATGGGGAGACTTATCATACACAGTGGAGGAAAAGAAAAGTTTGCATGGAATGCAAGATTCCCCTAGGGTTTCTCTTAGCATTATCATGACTTATGATTAAAGTCAATGGAAAATTTATAAAAACCAATCCAGGCTGGACTAATAATTGCCCAGAATCTTCAGAAATGAAAGTTTGGGTCACAGCACCAGGCGAAAAAAAGCACTGGCAGCTGAAGTGCTTTCTGCAAGTAAAGGGAATATGGAATGGCTAGCGGAAGATGGTAGTGATACTTATGAACTTTGACCATGTGACTAGTAACAGGGAATGAGAACTGTTATGGTCATGAATATTTCTTCCTTCTTTGGTTTTGAGTATGTTTGTATATGTACATAAAATGAATATCTTTGTTTTCTTCCCTAAACTTTCACCTTATCATATGGCATAAGTTGTATTAATTTCATGGCATAGCATTTGATGATGTCCTGTTGAAAAGTGTACATTACCCAAGGACTTGAACCATATTCTGGAGGGTTTCAGTGCATTTCTGGTGTATGCAGATTTGAATATTAGTTAGGCATAAATAAATAAATATATATATATATGTTATTGTTTTTATTTTAAGACTATGTATGGTTTAAGGTTATGTGTATGGCTGCCAACTTGACAAGGAGTGGACTGTCATGGCTAGGCTAATGGTGCCCAGTTGTTTGGTCAAGCAAGCACTGGACTAATTGTAATACAAGGGCATTTCATGGACTTTAATCATCAGTGAGTTGATTGCATCGATGTCTGGCTATATCTACAAACAACTGGGGAGATTTTTGGGGCATGTACAGATTGTAGAGACCATGAAACAGAATACAAAATGTAGCCCCCAACTGCTGAGTGATACTACAAGGAGAAAAGGATGGAGGGGTTTCTGTGTCAAGTTGCAGTCATTAAAGGATCTGTCCTGAATGTTGCTGGAAATGTGAAGTTGAAGGAAAGAGAGGCATGATGTGTTTCATCCGGTACATTCTTGGAAACTGCTTCTGCAGATGACAAAGACATGCCCAGATGGAGGATGGAGAAATAAAGTCATCATTGGTCTAGTAAAAAAAAAATTATTTTGACTCCCATACTTTGTCAATTAGATTCAATTTTAATATAATATCACCAAGTACAGTACGTAGTTAATAAGCTCAATAGTGTTATATTTCTTATTTCCAGGGAAACTTATTCTCTCAGAAACAGAATTAATTTAGGTAAAACTAAACAACCATTAATAATATTGAATTAACTACTCTGATACTGTGGCATCATGGAAGAACATCAGGTCCCTTTAGTCAAAATCATGGAAGCATAGCACCTGAATTTCTCATATCCTGGAAGGATAAGTCTTTGGATGAAGATGATACCACAATTCACCAACTGCTTCAAACTGTCCCTATTGTAAAATAATAAAAATTCTGAATCAAATCAAAGAACCAAATTACTATCAAGAATTACGGTTCTCTCTCAACGTTTTCTCTATATGATATCTAATTCTGAAGAAGATATTGAAACTTCTTCAATCTATATTTGGAGGTCCATGCTAGGAAAAAGGAATAAAAGAAGGCCCCTTGAGATACCAGAGTTTATTCCAGTTTTTTCTTACCTTGAGGATTTGTCCTTTTTATTAACTATCTATTAAATATTTCTATACATGTGGCTGCCCAAAATTGGTGCTCAGTAGGAATTCAGAATACTTTTTTTTTTTTTTTGGGTACATAGATTTTGATAAAAATATTTTAGGAGGCAGTCTCAGAACAATCACTATTATAGGTTATATAAATTCCCCAAATGGGCTTTGTGATGAATAAAAGTGTTCTTGGATCTTCAGCAGAAATTCATTAGTAATATATTAATTTTTTAACCATTCATATTTTTTCATAATTTTTATTAATAAAGCACTATGTGCCAGGCATCATACTGGACACCGTATTGGCAATACCAATAATAAACAAGAGAGACAGATTCTTGCAGAATAGATCCAATTGAAAAATGAAAAATAATTAAATGAACAATTAGTATTGTGATAGGTCTTATGGAGAAAACAATTGTATGCAATGACAGCAGGAGATGATCTACTTTTATAATGACTTGATTTAAGTGATAAAGGGAGATCCACCAACAGGAACTATCCATCAGTAGGAAATATCCATTAGCAGTAAAAATATTACACATTATGGATCAATTCTTATTCCTAATTATACCAATTCATAAAAAGAAAAAATAAAATAAAAACACCTTAGTATTATATTATGAATCATTTTGCATCTCCTAACCACTGGTACTATTCAATTAGATTTGCATTTATTATTATATTTATACTCACAAAACCATATAATATGCATGCTGTTTTCATCACCATTTTGTTGATGAAGTATCTGAGGAAAGAAAATTTAAGTAGCATATCTGAAGCCTGGAAGGAAGTCCATTCACTCTGGATCCAGGCAGCAGCTGTTGAATTCTGCTTTGGGATTTCACCACTGCAATTTTCCAGTTCTCAGATGGAGTTCGATTTGGCTGGTTTAGGAATGCTTATGGGACTGATTGATATTTTTGTTTTGAGTGTTTCCAAAAGAAAAGAGTTCTTTAATTTGGCCATTTGTATTATAATGGAATAAATTGGCTTGGCCTACCTAAGGGAACAGAAGGGCAGACAAGGGATATTTTCTCTGAGGACAGTGCAGGTAAAATTGTAAATTGGCCCTAATATCTGTAGTAGAGAATTTTGTGCTCTATTTAACATCCATAATTCATTGGTAATGTATGGCCCTGACAACAAAGGAAGATAAATATACCTGGATACTTTCATGTGCAACTCCTACTTTTATATAACTAGAGTTCTGGTGTTATGTTGAAGAAAAGTATGAAAGGTAAGCTAATCTATATCTAGAATTTCTGAAAAGAAAAGAAAAATTAGTTTTAATCCAAAATAATTCAACTGAATGATAGGCATCATGATTACGCTTATGCGAGTAGCCAATTCATTCTACATTATCAGTCTTGCTTTTACAGCACAGCTAAAGTAATGTTATATAATAAATTCTAATCTCTGAGTCAGTGTAAATGTAAATTCAGTTGAGCAGGTCTTAAATACAAGCTTTCCTATTTACCACTTGTTTTGATGCCATATGTCCTACAAAGAGTCTTCAATAATAAAGAATGAAACATTGTCTCAAACAATATTTGAATTACAAAAAAATATATAAACACAGTCATATTACTACATTTAAAAATGGATGGTTGAAGAGATTATTTATTTATTTATTTATTTGCCCTGGGGTTCAAGTTAGAAATAAATTTTAAAAGCTTTAAAAGCAAAAACCTGGTCTTTATTATACTAAAAATTTGCATATCAATTTGATATGTTCACATGGGAAAAAAAAACAAAAACTCAAAAATACATCCTTTAAACCCAGGAGTGTTTAAGCATAAATGAATGTTATTTTTTTAGATTTATTATGCATATGACTTAAAAATGTACAAGTTAGTTGATATAAAGTTGGATGTGCCTTAAAGCCCTTCAAATTCTAAGATTCTAGTTTTATTTCAAATGAATACATTAACTTTTCAAATTAAAACATATATTTTAGAATCTTAAAATTTAAAAATACATATAATATATTGATGGGATAAATCATCTTTTCACCAATTTATGGAGCAGTGTATGAACATCATTTGTGAAAATTACTTGAACAAGGGACGATCATATTTCATATTAAAATTGAAAACATAGTGTGGATTATGTCTACCTGCTTAGTATGGATTTGCAGTATGACATGCACTGACATGAACAAAATTTTCATTTCCCAAAATCTTGCCACTCTGGAGATTCATATATCAAGTTATTTGTTGGTAAAAAAAAAAAAAAAAAGGAAGAATAAGCCATCAGAAGTAATTCAAATTTGAAAATTCTTACTGACTGTCAAACATTTCTTAATGATTCTGTAAAACCATTTTGTAGGAAAGAGATGTTTAAGGATATAAGAAGGTACCCTTTTAGGCGGCCCCGCCTCAGTGAGCAGGGTCGGTCTGCTCCCCTTGCCAGGTCTCCCTCTCCCCAGGCATCACCTGAGCAATGCCTCGCTGTTGCGCGGCGGCTTACTGGAAGAACCGCCTGGGAGGGAACGATAAAGACCGGAAGCTGAGTTTTTATCCGTTTCCTCTGCATGACAAAGAAAGACTTGAAAAATGGTTAAAGAATATGAAACGTGATTCATGGATTCCTAGTAAATACCAGTTTTTATCTAGTGACCATTGTATTCCTGACTCTCTTGACATCAGAAGGGGTATTCGATATTTGAAACAAACTGCAATTCCAACAATATTTTCTTTGACAGAAGACAATCAGGTATTGCCGATAGGGAGAAGGGTTTAATGGTGACAGGTGATCAGATGGAAGGGATGAGGAGGAAGGATAATTGTTGGAAAAACAAATATTTGAGAAAAAAGAAAAATTTGTGCTTTTACAAAGAGTAATATTCTTTCTAAAAATTTTTGATTAAATGTCATGAAGCATAGCTTAAAACAAGTAAGCAAAAGGTAACACATAAGTCAAAAAGTTAATAATTTAATGAGCAAGGATTTTTTAGTGGTCTTTTGAATGATCTGAAATGTTTATCTTGCATATTGAATATGCTTAATGCTTTTTAAAAAAGCACCTTAAAGTATATTTGTGTTGTTTCTATAGAGCATATTTGTAGAGCATATTTTTTAACCAAATAAATCTACTTGGCCACTTTACTGCTCAAAGTTATAGTTAATATTACCAGCTCTAATTAATACGAGAATAAGCCTAGAAGGGACATATTTTTAGAATTTGAAAATATTATTTTCTAGGGAAAAGACTCTTCCAAATAAAAAGTCTCAGAAGAAAAAAATGGAGGATAAGAAGGAGGAATCTTTTGCATCAAATAAGCCAAAGAAAAATACAATTAGCAAGGATGTTCTCCCTGAATGTGCACAATTACTTGATTCCACTGCCTTGTCACAGCCACCAGCTCCAAAAACAGAAAATATACAAAATAATATATTAACTCTTAACCTGGTTAAACAAGATACTGAAAAACTAAAATCAACTTTGGAAAGATCAGTTAACCAAGATATAGATGTAGGTGTATTTCATACATCTCTTGACAATCTCAATTCTACAACTATTCCTTTGACAACTTCAGATTCAGAAGATATTCAGCAGTCTTTGAAAACTCAAGAAATGCTTGAAATAGCTACCAATCATTTTGTCAATCCAAATTTTACAAATAATTTCATGGAAATTAAGACTGCAGAGGAAAATCCAGTCTTATTCAGCACAATTACACAAAAGGTTGAAGAATTAAACACAAGTAAGGAATCTGTTATTGCCATTTTTGTACCCACTGAAAATTCTAGACCTACAATTAATTCTTTTATTCCTGCCCAGCAAGAAACTGAGGAAATGGATGATAACAGAAGTTTTACAAATTGAGCATTCTTATTGCAGACAAGACATAAATCAGGAACACCTATGGGAGAAGGTTTCTAAGCTACATTCAAAGATAACACTTCTTGAGCTACAAGAGCAACAAACTCCAGGAAGATTGAAGCCTTGGAAGCTGTTATAAGGCAGCTAAAACAGGAAAATTGGCTATCTGAAGAAAATGTCAAGATTATAGAAAACCATTTCACAACATATGAAGTTACTATGATATGAAGAAATTTTAAAGCTATAACCAAGCTTTTTTCAGCCAAGCCAAAATTATATGTAAAATGAACTTTTTCCTATATAAACTCATTTTAATGATGCAATGGAAGTGCTGTGTTATGAACTACATTCTGTTTTTGTAGTGCTCATTTTTGAGAAGAACTAGAGAATTGCTGATCTGTGGAAAATATGTTTTAATCTTTGATAATTTTCCAAATTAAAGTTAAAATATAGTAAATAAATAATATGATTACATCATAAAACGAGAACCCTGTGAAATGGCTTAAAAAAAAAAAAGCCCAGAATAAATGTTTGGCTAAGGAATCAGACATGGTTCTACCATTGGCATATGACTTAGGTTACTTACCAAGCTTGAGTCTCAGTCCCTAATCTGTAATGGAGGGCATTTACTACATCTCTGATGTAGTCTGTTTCTTTATAGTTCTTTATCTTTCTATGAGGACACTTTAAACAAGACACATTTTTTATAACATTTTACTTACGTATTACTAGAAGTTGGCTGCAATTCACTATCAGTAAATATTGAAATATCCTCAATATTTATTGAATGCTGTTTGACCTTTGGGCTACTTACTCATCTATAAACTACTTTTATAGTTTTATTCAGTTGAACTAATGAACCACTTATTAGGCCAGTTCTTTGGAAAGGTACTTTAATGAAAATATATTTCAGTACCTTATATATGATTTTTCATCTTAATACATAGTCATTTAATCTTTTTACATCTGTATTTATAAGGTTATATTTATAAACCAAAAAGATGAAAATGAGTTTAAAATGTATAAGTATATTTTAGAAATCATTGTTTGTATCTTTTTCTTAATAGGTACAGCTATTTAAAAGTGTGCCCTTGTCATTTTTAAACAATAGGATTATACAGTAATACCTAATACTATAAATTTCCACTTCTGCATATTTTAATGAAATTTATAAGCAAGAAATTACAGATATGTGATAAAGACCTTAGGGTGATGAGTAGGAAAGAGAATTGATGATAGAAATAAAAATATTAAGTCCACAAGAATTTAAGAAAAATGAAGATAAAAACAAAGACTTAGTGGTAGTAACACAAATGCTAAAAATGGATGATATGTTTCTTAAAACTGGCAGTCAGATATAATTAAATAGGGCAGCCTATAGTTTTCCTCTTGTGAATGGGCAAGTTCCTATTTTTCTGAGTTTTAGTTTTCTTATCTATAAAATAAAAGTTACAATTACCTATCTTGTAGGATGGGTTTGAGAATTCATTAAGGTAATATGTTTTTGGTCCTGGAAAATAGGAGGTACTCAATAAATATTAGTTGTTTCTGATCAGCAAATTAAATACTAATTGTTTTATAAATGCATGGTGATTATTTTTGGCCAGATTTCACTTATTTTCATCAGGCTAATAAAATTGCTGTTAAATGAATGTATGTCATCTAATTATAAAAAGTTGCTTAGAGGTTTCCTTATTGAAAGACCATAGGGGAAAAAATTATTAAAGTTTTTGCATAAATTATGTGCAGATAGTGGGTAGAGTTGATATACTATTTTTAAGTGTTTCTATGTCGCATTTTGCTAATACTAAGCAGTTTGAATTTTGTTTTTATTAGTGGATACCTTAGTAATTTTCTATTTGTTTAAAATTATAGTTTACTCAGGAATAATTTAAACTGTGTATATAGTTGCATTTCTTTCAACTTAATAAATTTTAAGTATTTAAGATAAAAAAAAGAAGGAAGCCTTTTAATAATTAACCATTTTATATAGCTCATATCTTACAAAGTTTACATCTGTGTTTTTCAGGTTGACACATGTGCCATTGATTTACAATGACTGAGTTCCTCAAATTTATCTATATGTTAATACTCAATCAGAAATTGCATTTTGAGACAAAATTAATTTACTCTCATATATCAAACTGCTTTGTGCATCTGTTCCAATTTTCTCACTGAACAATTTTTAATCTCACCCTTCATTATTTTAAGGCCAAAGTCAAGCAGTTCACAAACACTGATAGTATGGTCATAGTACAAGAATAAATACCAAATGAATCCTGAATTTGGGATATTTTTTTACTTTTATTGAATGTATTTCTTTGAAACATGATTAAATAAATTAAGTTATGGTATGACCCAACTGAATAAGTTTGGGCATTAATCTATTCCTGGAGGCTTTGTGAAGGGAAATTTATATGGCAGAGCCAGAAGCTGGATGCTAACAGAACCCAGGAAAGGACATCACAATGTGAAAGCCAAGCTAAGGAACCCAAGGATTGCCAGACAGAACACTGCCAAAATCTAGAAGAAGCTAGACTTCTTATTTCAAAAACCATGAGTCAATACATTCCTGTTTCTAAGCTACACCATTGTACAGCAATTGTCATAGCAGCTAGGAAACAAAGACAGTTTTTGGTATGGGAAAGTGGGGTCCTGTTATTACATACACCTAAAAAGGTGGAATTTGCTTTGGAATTGGGAAATGTATAAAGACTGGAAGAATATGAAACATTTCAAAGAAAAAACCTAGATTGCATTGAAGAGACTGTTGGTGGGATTAGGGACATTAAAAAACTTTTGATGAGTCTCATTGCAGCATATGAAAATATGTTAGAGGAAAGTAATAAGCTGAAAACTAAACTATTAAGCATAGAGAAAGCAGAAATTATTGATTGAAAATATTCAGTCTCTCCAGATAATGAGATCTGAGAGTTGGGTCAGATAGGGCTCTAACAGGGATATCCCTGAGTACTGAGAAAGTGATTCCCAGAGAATTGGATTACATGTGAGGGTTTAAGTGAACAACAATTTTATTATTAAAAAAGGTATACTTGAGCATGAGTTCAGTGAGCCATTTCAGTTGAACAGGATTTAAAATGCAGTTATCCAGGAAGGAATTCTCAAAAGTCCTTTTATCTGATGTTTGGCTCCCTTGAGCTGCGTGCAAAGTTGATAAAGTTTTGCAAAAATTTTTCTGAACAGAAGCATTACCACCCTGGACTGAAAGGAACAGAGAAGGGGTAACTTGAAGGTAGATGGACTTCAAAGCCAGAAACATTGGCACAAATGTCTGGACCCAAAAGTACCTTTCCTACGAAGACAACATACCCACTCACATTTGTGGAAACAGCAGGTGCACCCTTGTGCTTGAAGGGGACAGGCCATTTTCCCTGGCACTTGGATGGTTTGGGCCTTGAATTCTGATGTTTAGAGAGAATGCCACTACCCCAATGCTCCAATATGTTGGGGCTTATATCCCTGCTTTCGGGCAGAATTTGGCCACTATTCAAATTTTGGAGAAGGTGGGGCCTACACTCATGTCTGGGGAAGAAATGGACATTGAAATAGTTCTGGGAATGCATGGAGCAGCTGCCCTATGAGGACTTAGGACAAATCATTGATCCACAGATAATGTTCAGACCTTGTAATCTAACAGAGTCTGTTCTGAGATGTTTCAAACTCGTTTGGGACACAAGACTTCTGTTTTCTCTCCAATTACTCAGTTCAGAACTGGGAATGTTTATCCCATGCCTGTCCCACCATTGTGTTTTGGAAGGAAATAATTTGTTTTCTAAGTTACCCAGGCCCATCAGACAAAATAGAATTTCTTCCCAGGATGGAGCCTACACTTAACTAATTTTAATTATAATTTGAATTCAGAGTTATTGCTTAAAGGATTTAATAATTTTGAGATGTAATGGTTTGGGAAAATTATGTCTTTCTGGGTCCAGAGTATGGATTGTGGAAGTCTGAATTATATGCCCTATGGGACAAAATAAGGAAAATGAAAACTTGTGTTCTTAATGTTAATCCATTAGTCTGGGTGTGTAAATGAGACCTATTCAAAATGGTATTTTTTTTTAAGTTGTATCCCATCTGAATGAGGCTTCTTGTAGAGAAAAATACTTTGAGTAGAGATGTTGGAAATCAACCAGACCTGGAAAAAGAAAGAGAGAGCATTGCCATGTGATAGGAAACTAAGGAAACCAGGATTTCTGGTCAGCCAAAATGCTTCCAACCTACTGATTATGCAAGTCTTCTATCCTCTGAAACCATGAGCCAATAAATACCTGTTTTAGGGCAATGTACTGTTGTATTTGTCAAGTAGCGAGAAAAGTGAAACAACATTAGCGACCTATTCACCTCAATTCCTTTTATTAGGTATATAAAGTCTAGCTTCAAAAAAAATTAAAGACATTCGAAAAGGCAAACAACGCATTTTGCAGATACAGATTGAGGAGCAGAACCAGGATCACTATGACAGATATGCTAGCATTATCAGATCAGGTATTTAAATGGATGTGATAAATGTACTAAGGATTCTAATGAAAAAGTAGTATACAGTATACAAAAGCAGACAAGTATTGTAAAAAAGAGAAGTGTACTCTAAACATATACCATTTTTTCTTTCACACAAATTGTGTTTTCTCTTGCATTTGGTGTATTACAAAATCAGAATTCTTAGTTAGATAATTTAAGCATTTTATTAAATTTATTCTTTGTCTTCATTTTCATCCAATACAAATTTGTGATAATTCAATGAGCCCTCACTTTAAAAGACAGTTTTTAGTTTACACGTTTAAGATAATTTCATCATTTACTTTTTTGCAAGAAAATTCATTCATATAAATATGATTTTACAAGTTCACAAAAATAGAACCCCCAATGAACCATCAACCCACATAAAAATAGAATAGCAATGGAATTGACAAGCCTCATAGGTGTAATGGCCATCTTAATTTGTGTAATTTTATTTAAATTTTTAGGTATGCCATCTTTATTTTACTTTTATCAATTTTAGTTATCCACACTCCATATTCAGCAAATGTACCTTTCCTCTTAACTTCAGCCCCCAAACCATGGTAAATTCCAACCTACTTTCTTTATCTTTTAATTTGATGTTTCTAGACATGTCATATTTATATCATATAAACTTTGTCTTTATGTGTCTTGTTTATTTCACTGAACATGTTCAGAAGGATCTTCTAAGTTGCAGCATGTCTCAGGCTTTTATTCCCATTGCTGAATGATATTATCTTTCGTGTATGCAATACATATGTTTACCTACTCATTTGCTGGTGGACACTTGGGTTGTTTCCAACTTTTGGCCCATTTTCCCATTCTTTTTCTGCATTTAGTATTTGTGTTGTTTTTCTTTTTGTTGTCATGTTGTAATCATTTTTATATATTCTGGATTTTAAACCCTTCTCTGATAAAAGGTCTAGAACTATCTTCTACCATTCTATACATTATATTTCAGTTTCATTAATATGTCCATTGATTTACAAAAAAAATTGATTGAATCAAAATAATCTATTGTCTCTTTGTTACTTACATTTTTGTTGTCATATCTAATGATCTACTTACCTAAACCCAGGTTTTTAATAATTGCCCACTGTTATCTTTTAAGTGTTTTAAACATTTATCTCTTATACTTAAATTATTGGGCCATTTTCATTTAAAATATTTATGAGATTTTAGGTAGCCATTTCACTTAATTCATTTGCCTGTGGATGTCCAGCTGTCGAACACCTTTATTGAGGAGACGATTTTATTCCCATTGCAAATATATAGTTCTGTAGCCAAAAATCAGCTTATCATAGATATATGGGTCTATTTCTCTATACTTAATTCTTTCCATTAGTCTTTATGGGCCTTTGTGGCAATACCACATTGTTTTTACCATTGTAGTTTTGTACAAAATTTGAAAAGTGAAAATGTGAGTCCTCCATTTTTTTTCTTTCTAATTACAGTTTGGCTACTCTTTATCCCTTTGCATTCCATATGATTCTGGGGATGTGCTTTTCTATTATTGTAAAAAAAAAAAAAGATTTTATAATTTGACAGGAATTGCATTGAATTTGTAGATAAAATTAGATCATATTGACATCTTAACAATATTAAGTTTCCCAATCCATGGAATGGAGTGTCTTGCCATTTATTTAAGTCTTAACTTTCTTTTAGAAGTGTGTTTTAGATTACAGTGCATAAATTTTTAATACTCCTGGTTAATATTATTCTAATTAATTGTATTCTTCTTAAAGCTATTATAAATGAAATAAATTTCTTAATTTACCCATCAGTTTTCTTGTTAGTGTATATAAATGCAGTGATTTTAGTGCTGATCTTGTGTTATTTTATTGACAGTCACTTTGCTGAAATTATGTATTAGCTCTAGTGGTTTCCTGTGCTCCTTTGGATATTTTTTATATACAAGATTAGGTTATCTGTAAATAGAAATGGTTTTATGTCATCCCTCCCAATTTGTATAATTTAGGCTTTTTTGCCAAATTTCTCTGGCTAGAACTACTCGTACCTTATTGAATAGCAGTGATGACATTGAATAACCTTGACTTGTTCTTAGTGTTAAGGGGAAGGCTATAAATCACCATTGAGTGAGGAGTTAGCTGTGGATTTTTCATATATAGGCTTTATCATGTAGAAAGTTCCCTTCTGTTCTTAGTGCACATACATTTTTCTAAAGTATTGACCCTTTGCTATGGTATTAGAGAAATTTAAAAAATTTTAAAAATACTGAAATTGCATAAATTAAATGCTTAAATCACCATGGAATAAGGCTAAAAATCAATAAAAGAAAGAAAACTGTAAATTTACAAATATTTGGATATTAAATGGCAGCTTTTTGTCTATCATATTGTTAAGAAACTCCAAGAAAATTTAGAAAATGCATAAGAATGAATGAAAATGTAGACACAACATACTAAAGCTTATAGATTCAGCACCTACAGTGCTATATGGAAGTTTATAATTATGAGTATCTATATCAAAAATGATGAAATTCCTCAAATTAGCTATCTAAATAATATACAAAGTACAAAAATAAAAGCAGAGTAAACCCAAGGGTAGCAGAAGTAAGGAAATAACTTTAGAGTGGAAATAAATGAAATGGAAAACAATTCAGGGAACCAACAAATAAAAAATTGCTTTCTTAAAAAGATCAATAAAACTAAATGTCTTTAGTATACAAAAGTAAAAAACAGGTGAAAATATACAAATAGCAAAATCAGAAATAAATGTGGTGCTAATATTACTGACTTTAGAGAAGTAAAAATGGATTATAAATTTACTAAGATCAATTTTACACCAACAAATCTCCTAATTGGCGTAAGTATAGAGATCCTCAAAAACCCAGTAACAAGTGAAGAGATTGAAACAATAACAAAAGCCTCCCACCAAAGAAAATTCAAGGCCAAGAGGGCTTCACTGGTGAATTAACAGCATTCCTTTTTAAAATCTTCCAAAAATATATTAAGTGAAAAACACTTCCTAATACATCATATGATGTCATCATTGTGCTTACACTAAAACCTTAAGATGACATCTCAAGAAATGAAATATACAGACCTATTTCATTTATGAATTTAGAATGACTAGCAAGCAGAATCCAACAGCATATTACAAAAATTATTCATCATGACCAAGTGGGATTGATCCCAGGAATGCAAGGGAATTTCAACACAAAAAAATGATCTACGTAACGAACTACGTGAATAGAACATAGAAACACACACACACACACACACACACACACACAGAGCTATCTCAGTAGTTGCAAAAAACCTTTGACAGAACCCAGCACAGTTTCCTGATAAAATCACAAGGAAAACCAGAAATAGATGGGATTTTGCTTGCTTTTTAACAAAAACATTTACCAAAAATATATATAATGCTGAAAAATGGATGGAGTACACCATTGAATATTTTTATTTTAATATAAATTAAACCATCTTAAGTATATTTTCTCTGTCTTCTTTCCTTTGCTTGAAATTTTGCTAGCAACATTCTTCCAAGTCATTATATTTAATTATGGTTTATTTTAAAGTCTTTACCTTTCATAAAATGAATATAAACAAATTTTTCAATATTCTTCTATTGGTGGACATTTGGATGTCTTCCAGTTCTTTACAATTTTGAACACTCCCACTACAATTGGTGTATGTGTCTCCTGCTACTAATAGACACATATTTTTTTAGGGAATGCCTATGAATATATGTGCCATGTCAATAGGTATGCTAATCTTAAAATTAAATAAGGAAATCCAAACTGCTTCTAAATTTAGTTGTATTAAGCACCTTCTACTATAGGAGTTCCCATAATTTCAAAACTATGAACAATGTGTTCTTTAAGATTTTAAAAAGTCTGTGGGTTTGGTGACTGTTTAGTATTAAGTCTTTGTGGTTTTACTTTTTACAATCTTGATTAATAATGAGGTTTTGCAAATATTCATGTTTTTAATCATTTGTATTTCATTTCAGTAGTTGCATTAAATTATTTTGCTTTTATTTTTTATTTGAATAGGCTCACTACTTTTCCATTGATTTTTCAATGTTTACTTTTAATTTTTATTTTTTTAAAGATACTTAGATTACATAACTGTTACATTAAAATATGGAGGGTTCCCACCGGCCCTGCTCCATACATCTGCCACACTTTCCCATATTTTGGTTCATTAGTGTGGTACATTCATTGCAATTCATTGCAATTGATGAACACATTTTTGAGCATTGCCACTAAACATGGCTACAGTTTACATTGTAGTTTGCACTCTCTCCCATCCAATTCTGTAGGTTATGGCAAGATATATAATGGCCTTGTATCTGTCATTACAATGATTTGAGAAAAATTCCCAAGTCCCAGAAATGCCCCCATGTTTCACCTGTTTTTCCCTCTCCCTGCACTCAGAACCTCCAGTGGCCACTGCCTCCACATCAATGATATAATTTTTTCCATTGCTAGAATCACAATAAGTCTGTCATAGAATACCAGTAAGTTTATTTTAGTCCATAGTTCATTCCCCATTCCTGAGAATTCTGGGATGGTGATGTCCACTCCACCTCTAGTTGAGAGGGTGCTTCAATTCCATGGGGCTGATGGATGGGACTATCTTGCTTGCAATTGTAGACTACCTCAGTTCCTTGGTAAGGTGGTTGCACATCATTACCTCCTTTTTGGTTGTCCTGGGTAAGAAGTTCTTTATTGAATCTCATTTCAAGTCCTTTTACAGTTGCAACTATGATAAAATATTGCTCCCAGAAGTGGATTCTTACCCTCTGTCGTAGTTTGCCACAGGGCTGCCAATGCAAAATACCAGAAATGGGCTGGCTTTTATAATGGGAAATTTCTTAGTGGAAAATCTTAAAGTTCTGAGGCTACAAAAATGTCCAAATAAATCCATCATCTGAGAACTTTCCCACCAAATATTGGCTGCTAGCAGATCCTGGAGTCCTGCCACATTTTGAAGGAAGATTTTTGGTCTACTGGTCACTCTCTATATTCTCCTTTCAGCTGTGGGTAACCAGGCATCTCCCCCTGGGACTGACCTACTTGAGACTCATGGTGCTTCTCTGTTATCTGCAACTGTAGGCTAAACTGGAGTCCTCCTTCTCACTGGAGTCATCTTTCTCACATGGCAGGGCCAATATGACAGAGCTCTCTTTCTTTGTGTGTTCTCAGTTTATATGAGACCCATCAAGAGGGCAGACACCCAACCTGGGTCATGCCTGATGTAGTCCAATCAATAGCCCTAAAGTGATCTAGTCAAGTGATCTATCAAAGCTCCTTAACTTAATTTAATGCAATCAATGGGCCCCACACCCACATGAATATCTTAGTTCAATAACATAACATTTTCTGGAATTGACAACATTCAAACTGTCACACTCTCTGAATGGTGACATTTACAAAGAGTTATCATTAGTATTAGGATAGTCATATGCTGCAGTAGATCTATTCCAGGCAAGGACAGATAAGTGACCAAGGTCTCCATTCTTACACTCATAAGGTAAATGTTCTAACCAAGGCAGACCAGACTCTACCTTCTCTGCCTTTGCTTGCTTGATTATTCCATGCTGAGAGATATGTTAAAAAACAATATCCTACCAGTACTCCACAGCAACCATTTAATAGATCAGTGTTGTCATTCTGAAAGAACATGGGTAACATGTCCACTTTCTCTTCCTCAGAATTAGTGCAATATTTCTACCCTGAATAAAGGCACGCAGTCAGGACAGAAAGCTCTGTAATCTCCTAAATGTGCCTGACTTTATTGGGAGTGTAAAGAAATTCAAGTCCAAAGGTGGTGCCAATAAAGATGTAAATATTGTGCCTTACAATTAGAGAAGACTGGTAGGTCTATGTTATCCACACTTAAAACATAAGAACTTCTAGAATTTTAACAAAGAATAAAGTTAAATTGACTGCTATGAAACGACTGCTTTTGGTCACAACAAGCCTTAAACACCTCCCTTAATGTTTAGTCCACAAATGGGGACGGATAATTTGAAAAGAATGAGCATTAATTTATATTGTATAACACTGCAAAAACACAACAGAACATCATGTACATCAAGTGGATCTGAATATGTGGGTATGATATTCATAAAAGCAGATCACACAGGAGTTACAGTCACAGGTATCTCATTGTTTTTTGCCTAATCTATCAAGGATAATGAATAAAGAAGGAGATATTGGGGAGATGGATTAATCAGACAACTGGAATTGAATTTGCTCTAATGGGACTATCTACCATATTCAAGCCCTTAATCTTCTCTTCTCTCTCATCTCCTTGATATTTTTTGACTCCTGTTGGTGATATTCTTATTTGATTGAACTCTCAACTACAAACATGTATGTATGCGATTCTCAGTCAACTTTCCATCATGGACCACTTGTATAGCTCCACCTTTGTCCCAAATATAGCCACTGATTTCTTGTCTGGGAAAATACTATCTCCTTTATTAACTGAGGCATTCCACCCATCCTCTTCATGATACTTGCTGGAGCTGGGTGCCTTCTCCTGACAATCATGTTTTACAATGACTATGTGGCTATATGCCACCCTTTCTGTTACTCAGTTCTAATCTGACCTATAGTCTGTACCTTCATGGTGACTGGAACCTGAATGGGTGCCCTGCTCCATGTCTTTGCCCATGTTATATATACTCTGAATCTTCCTTTCTTTGTCTTCTTGGAAATCTACCATTTCTTTTGTGAGGTCACAGCTATCCTGAAAAAAGTTTGCATTAATATATCCCTTTATGAAATTCATCTTTACATTAGTGATGCATTACTCCTTATTCTAATATCTCCCATTATGGCCTCATATGTCAAAATACTCTCTACTGTTTTGAGATTAGGATCAAACTTAGGGATAGAAGGCTTTGGCAACCTGTTCCTCCCAAATGATTGTGGTGTCTCTGTTCTATGGATCAGCCAGCATCAAGTACTTTGTCCCCAAATCCTATCATACCCCTGAGCAGTGTGAATAGAATCTGTATTTTAAACTATCATAACTCTCCTATGCTCAACACCCTCATCTACAGTCTTTGAAAGAAAGATGTGGCTGAAGCCCTCAGGAAAGTTCTGGGAAGGTAAACTTCCTTAAAATATTTATATCTATTGAGAAAAAAACATGAAACAATGGACTTCATATACAGAAAGGGCATAGTATAATAGATATAGACAAAAGAAACAATCAAACTTCTACTTTTCTGGAGGCACCTTATATATAAATTCTTTCAACCTACTTTTAGTAAAATGATAATTAACCAGATCACCCCTTTCTGTTGAGTCTCATTTGAGCTTCACAGAACTGTAAGCAGATTGTAACATGACAGAAGTCACTGAAAATTTACAGATGCTAAGAAACAGTAGGGAAGAGAAATGTCTTTGAATATTGGAAAAGATAAAAATGCCCAACCTTATTGACTCTATGCTGAATTTTACACTTATTTTCCTCAAATAGCAGTATTATAATATTATAATCTCATTTAAAAACATGCATTACCAATTATTTGCTTAAAACTTAGGTTTTGCAATTCTTAAGGTAACATTTAATTCTGAATATATTATTCTACTGTGATCCACACATGTACATTTTCCTTCTGTTCTCACTTTATTTAGGAAGTGATTGTTTTAGTTTGCCAAAGGGCTGCTGATTTAAATTACCAGAAATGGGGTGGCTTTTATAAATGGGATTTATTTTGGGTAAAAGCCTGCATTTCTGAGGCTGTGAATTGTCCAAATTGGGGCATCATCAGAAGTGTTTTCTCACAAAAGTAAGTTGCCATGATGTGAAGTAAGTTGGCTCCCAATCTCTGTTGAGGTCTGTGCCTTCCCCTACAGAATCTACCATCATCTTCTGGAGGTCAGCTGTGGGCAATTAGGCATACGGCTTGTCTCTTTCCAGGCCTCTTTCACCAATCAGTCTTGGCTGAACTGCTTTATCTTGAGTTCATCTGCCAACTATGATGCATATGGCTTATCTCTCCCTGAGCCTCAACTCTTTGAGACCCTCAAGGCCTTCTCTCCTTGCTGTTAAGCTATAGGTGAAATTGGAGTCCTTTCTCTCACAAGGTAGGTTCAAAGATGGTGGCTCACTTTTCCTGTTTGTCTGCTTTTTATCAGACACAGAAAAAGGGCCAAGACTCAACCTGAGTCATGCCTCAGTGATGGCCATTTGAAAGGTTATCACACCCAAAAGAATGGCTTAGTTCACACACATAAAATAAATTCAAACTACCACAGTGATATTTACATATTTTATGTTATTTAATAATACTTACATAACAACTTCAGAAATTAAACCTTTTATATATAGCAATCTACTGAAATATTATCACATTCATTCTCTTTCCAATGTGTGTGTATACATGTGTGTATTCAGCTGAATGCATATATGTATGTATGCATCTATATACAAATATATGTATATAGATGCATACAGATGTAAATCTGTGTGTGTGTATGTGTGTGTGTGTGTGTGTGTGTGTGTGTGTATGACTTTCTATGGAATGTTCTTCCTGATAACTATTCAAGAATGAACATGATGTGACTAAAGATATCATTATTTTTTCTTGATATATATTTTAAAATAAAATTTTATGTTATATACATCTAACACATAAAAAACTTTTATGCATATAATATAATATACAAAGTTATGTAAGATTGTAGGCAAACCCCATCCACAACAAAATTTAAGATATACGCTTTTATATTTATGATTTTTAAAATTAGTTTTGTAAGTGAAAAAGGGACCTTGATTGAATTGAAATGAATATTTAATTATTTAGTTACGTATCATCAAAATTGCATATGTGCCTTGTGAATTTCTTCTTTGGGATTATTCTATTCACAATGACTTGTATCTTTCTATTACTTATGATTTTCATGTTTTCATATACATTTGAATGATTAATTTTCTTTTGTTATTAATGAAAAACTAATCCATTATATCTCTTGTACTTTAATGTTATCTGTTATATATCTGAAATTATGCAACATCCATTTCTCAATTTTGGTCATAAGTATGTCTAATCACTCCACATTATTTGTTTTGTAATACTATTTTTTCTTTTACTATTTGTTTTTAAATACATTTTTTAAATTTAAAATTTAAAATTTTAAATTTTATTTTTAAATTTAACTTGCAGCCCCAGTTTCAACCAGCTGTACAGTATACAAATCTATGTCTAAATATTTTTTTCTTAGTTTTAATAATCAATATGTATTTAATAATCAATACATTGATTCTAATTTTCAAAATATTAATTAGTCAGATAGAACTGGCTAAAAAGAGCAATGAACAATTACAACAATGCTGCTCAGCTATACCAACTCTTTCTTATATTTAAGTTTTATAATATTTTGCTAATATTTGGTATTGTTATCTCTACCACTTTGTTTTAACAAACACATTTTGTTAGGTATTAATTGCATGATAATTGGCCTTGTGAGAATTTTCTGCAGCAATTATTCTTCAAAGCATGGCTATGTTAGGAGATGTTTAATAAATATAAGCTAAAATAAATAAAAATATCTGTAAAAATGTGTGGCTGCAAAAAATTATTTCTCTGCATCCAACTCCCTCTTCAACTTATTTAATTATTGTACTTTCCTCATTTTCACCAGATAGCAAATATTTTAAAACTGTAATATAATTCTAATAACAATGGCCCTAAAATTATTTAACTGATATGGATAAATTAGTCCTGATACTTCTTTCTGTCATCTCATATACAAATCTTGAACCCACACCACAGTATATCTGGGTCTTCTACTTAAGTGCAATGAAAAAGGGCTAATTGTGTACACCTGAACTCATGACCACTTTTGCTGTTATCTGCTATCTATACCTCAACTTATTCAGAAACTGTCTCTTCTCTCTTTCCAGCATAGGGGTTTTGTTTAGCCTATGAGTAACAAATCCTAACCCATAGCGAAATACATAAACATGTTATCTTGGAACAGCCAACTATTTTCTCCATCAGCCTAGCCATGATAGATTACTGTTCTAGAAAAGAACACATACTCAAGTCAAGATGAATTGGTCCCTTCCCTGGGATTTTTACATTTGAAACTGGAAAAGTTAGGGGATTCCAGGTTTATCTTCCAAGGAAAGTATTCAACTTGTCAAAAACTTTGTTTAGCTCTTTCATTTGTTTGAATGCCCATGCAACCAATACTAAAAATTGGCAGCTGTCATATATAAATTTCTAATAGAAAAATATTTACATTCTGCACATTTTGGAATATAGCCACCCATACAGTTATCAAATGCCAATTGTAAGATGCTGTCCTTCACCCAGGAGAGGCTTCAAAACATTCACTACCCTCAACAGCTGTCCCTTTTTGACCATGAATATTATGAGCAAGAAATCTTTGGACACTCAGTTTACAGGGCCTTTTATAATAGCTTCACTATTTTTTTGAATAAGTACAAACATTTCTCAATTAAATGTACAAGATACATATAATTTTTTTGAGACATACAATATGTTACACAATACATTTGGTTCATAGTAATGCATTCATAAACTATTTGTCCTTCTGTGTCTGGCATGCTTCACTCAACATAATGTCCTCCAGGTTCATCCATGTTGTCATTTTGCTTTATGTCTTCATTTCTTCTTACAAGTACATAATATTCCATCATGTGCATAGACCAGAGTTTGTTTATAAATTCATCTGTATATAGACACCTGGCTTGTTTCCAACTTTTGGCAATCATGAATAATGTTGTTATGAACATAGGTGTGCAGATGTCTGTTCATGTCACTGCTCTTGGTTCTTCTGGGTATATACCTAGTAGTGGTATTGGAGGGTCATGTGTAAAGTCTATATTCAACTTCTTTAGGTACTACCAAACAGTCCTCCACAGTGTCTGTACAATGCTGCATTTCTACCAACAGTGAATAAGTGTTACTATCACTCCACATCATCTTCAACACTTGTAGTTCTCTGTCTTTTTAATAGTGGCCATTCTGATAGGTGTGAAATGATATCTCATTGTAATTTTGATTTGCATTTCCCTAATCATTAGTGACGTTGAACATTTCTTCATGTAATTTTTTGCCATTTGTAGTTCTTCTTTGGACAAATGTCTATTAAAGTCTTTTGCACATTTTTTAAATTGGGTCGTTTGTCTTTTCATTTTTGAGTTGTAACATTTCTTTATATATCCTGGATATCAAATCCTTATTAGATATGTGATCTCCAAATATTTTTTCCATTGAGTTGGCTGTCTTTTCACCCTTTTGACAAAGTCCTGTGAGGTGCAAAAGTGTTCAATTTTGAGGAGGTCCCATTTATCTATTTTTTCTTTTGTTGCATGTACTTTGGATGTAAGGTCCAAGAAACCACCACCTACTACAAGGTCCTGAAGATGTTTCCCAAAATTTTCTTCTAGTAGTTTTATGGTCCTGGCTTTTATATTTAGAACTTTGATCCATTTTGAATTGATTCTTGTATAGGGGGTGAGATAGGGGTCCTCTTTCATTCTTGCCTATAGATATCTAGTTTTCCCAACACCATTTTTTGAAGAGACAGTTTTGTTGCATTAATGTGGACTTGGTAGGTTTGCCAAAAACCACTTTACTGTAAAGGTGATGGTTTATTTCTGGGTTCTCAATTCTATTTCAATGATTGATGTGTCTATATTTATGCCAGTACCATGCTGTTTTAACCACTGTAGCTTTGTAATATGTTTCAAGGTCACGCAGTGAAATTCCTACCATGGCACTGTTTTTTTTTTGTTTCTTTTTTTCAGATTTGTTTTAGCTATTTGTATGCACTAAACACTTCCAAATGAATCTGGTAATTGCCTTCTTTAATTCTGTAAAGTAAGCTGTTGAAATTTTGCTTGATATTGTATTGAATCTATAAGTCAGTTTGAGTAAGATTGACATCTTCATGATAATTGTTCTTCCAATTCATGAACAAGGAATGTCTTTCCATTTGTTTAGGTCTTTTTAAATTTCTTTTAGGATTTTTTTGTAGTTTTCTGATAAGAGGTCCTGTACTAATATCAGACAAAACAGACTTTAAATGCAAAAATGTTATGAGATACAGAAGGCCATTATATAGTAATAAAAAGGACAATCCACCAGGAAGATATAACGGTCATAAATATCTATGCATCTAACCAGGGTGTCCCAGAATGCATGAGAAAATCTCTGGCAAACCTGAAGGGAGAAATAGACATTTCTACAATAATCATTGGAGACTTCAACACCCCATCACATCATTAGATAGAACAACTAGACAGAAGATCAACAAGGAAACAGAGAACTTGAACAATATGATAAACAAGTTAGACCTAACAGAAATATACAGAACACTGCATCCAAACTCAGTGGGTTATACATTCTTCTCAAGTGCCCATGGATCGTTTTCCAAGATAGACTATATGTTAGGTCACAGTACAACTCTCAATAAATATAAAATGATTGAAATTATACAAAATACCTATTCATATCATAATGGAATTAAACTGGAAATCAATAATAGACAGGAAAAAAGCACATTCATAAATGCGTGGAGGCTGAAAAACAAACTCTTAAATAATCAGTGGGTCAAAGAAAAAATTGCAAGTGAAATCAGTAAATATATTGAGACAAATGAAAACAAGAACACAACGTATCAAAACTTATGGGATACAGCGAAGGCAATCCTGTGAGGGAAATTTATATCCTTAAATGCCTATATTAAAAAGAGAAGAAAGAGCTAAACTCAAAGATTTAACTGAAGAACTAGAAAAACTAAAAAACAACAGCAAGCCAGTCCCAAAGCAAGCAGAAGGAAAGTAATAATAAAGATGAGAGCAGAAATAAATGAAAAGGAGAACAGAAAATAATAGAGAAAATCAACAAAACCAAAAGCTGTTTCTTTGAGAAGATCAACAAAATTGACAGACCCCTAGCTAGAGTAACAAAGAAAAAAAGAAGATGCAAATAAATACAATCAGAAATGAAAGGGGGGAAGTTGCAAATGACCCCACAGAAATAAAAAGAATCATCAGAAGATATTATGATAAACTTTATGCCGACAGACAACCTAGATGAAATGGACAAATTCCTAGAAATGCACAGCCATCCTACACGGACGTTACAGGAAATACAAGAACTTAACAAACCAATCACATTTAAGGATATTGAATCTGTCATCAAAAATCCCCCAGCAAAGAAAAGTCCAGGACCAGATGGCTTCAGGGGTGAATTCTACCAAGCATTTTGAAAAGAATTAACACCAATCTTGTTTAAACTCCTCCAAAAAATTGAAGAGGAGGGAAAATTTCCCAACACATTTTATGAAGTCAACATCACCCTTATACCAAAGCCAGATAAAGATACTACAAGAAAAGAAAATTACAGGCCAATTTCTCTAATGAAGATAGATGCAAAAATTCTCAACAAAATATTTGCAAATCAAATGCACCAGCATATCAATAGACTTATACATCACTACCAAGTGAATTTATTCCTGGTATGTAAGGCTGGTTCAACATAAGAAAATTAACCAATATAATACATCACATTAACACAGGGAAAGGGAAAAAAGCACATGATCATCTCAATCGATGCAGAAAATGCATTTGACAAATTTCGGCATCCTTTTCTGATAAAAACACTTCAAAAGATAGGAATAGCAGAAAAATTCCTCAGTATGCTAAAAGGTATATATGAAAAACCCACAGCCAACATCATACTCCATTGGGACAGGTTGAAAACTTCCCCTTGAAGATGGGGAACAAGTCAAGTATGCCCAGTGTCACCATTGTTATTCAGTATTGTACTAGATGTCCTAGCTAGGGCAATTAGACAAGAGAAAAAAATTAAAGACATCCAAATAGGAAAAGAGGAAGTAAAACTCTCATTGTTTGTGGATGACATGATCCTGTACTTAGAAAATCCTGAAGTATCCATGACAAAACTTCTTGAGCTAATAAATGAGTTCAGCAAAGTGACTGGATACAAGATCAACATGCAAAAATCAGTAATGCATTTGTACACTAGTACTGAAATATCTGAGGAGGAAATCAGGGTAAAAATTCCATTTTCAATAGCAACAAAAATACTCAAATATCTAACTTCACTATTTTTTGAGGAATAAATCATGTAGTTTAACTACTGAGTGAGATATGAATATGATTAAGCATTTTTATTCTCTTCATATTTTTTTATTAATGAAGAGACCCTGACTACATAATTTAACTAACCTGTGTTCATCTGTGTACCTTTCTGAACACTGGTAAACAATTGAGGTTGTTGTTGGAATTAGATGAGATAAAATTTCTGGACAGAATATATTAAGAGTAATGTTTCCATAATTGTTCAGCTGCCGTTTGTCTCCATTTATTTTTTGAATTTGAAATAAAGCTCACATAAAAAATTGGACATTAGGCTTTCAAAAATTCACTATGGTTTCAATTCTAAGAAACAGATATCATCCAGAGCAAACACATATTAGCTCAATGAAGGAGCTGGATATGCTCTGCATTATATTTAAATATAAGGAAAAGGGAGAAAAAATAAATCTCAAGGAGAAATTTGGTGAATTTCAGCTATGATTTTACAATCATCCTTCTCGGTTAACACAGAAAAAATACATCAGGAGCTTTGCTTAAGAGTGATTAACTGCAGACACTTATTGGTCTTAAAAATATACTGTTTTGTCACATTGTGTATTATTTCAGGTAAGACAACAAATCTGAAATATTTCTTCAATTTAAAATCTAACTCTCTGAAAAGCATTGTTTTCCATTTATATTCTAGAATCTTATTTTTAATTTATTTGTATGTTTTTGCCACCTCTATTTTCTCAATGAATGTTGATATATCTGGTTTTTATTTTATTGTTTTGTTTGATCAAAAGCTATCATTGCGGCCTTATATTGTGGCTGTGACCCATTCATATTTAGCTACTACTTTGAATTAATTATTCATGTTCAATGTATGTTGTCATGCTATTAAATATTAAAAACTGTTTTTAGAAGATTTTTAATGATATTTTAAAATAATTTTAGGATATTGACATATTTGATTTGTTAAAATGGTATTCAAAAGGAATTTTGGCATTCTTTCTGCCTATCTGTTCAGTTTGTAAGTTTATGGTAAAAGACTGGGAGTTATAATAATTTGTTAAGAAATCTTTGGAACCCATAAAAAATCCATTTTGTAAATATCTCTCAGGTGTTTGGAAATAAAATACATTTCTCAGACTTCCAGTTTCTGGTCTGGCAGGTAAACCTCTTGGAAATCACCATTCCCATTCCAACAGCAACAAAAATGCTGCATAATCTGTAAAACAACAAAAATTCTTCATCTGTCAGAGAATTAAGTTTACAAGGCAAACTTCTGCTCTGAAAATAGAAGGATTTAATATGAATCACCACTAACCTGAAGGAGATGGAAAGAAATGGAAGCTCTCTGCCAGAGCCTGTGAGAGTAGGAATGCTTGAACTCTAGTTGATCAATTTGTGAATGTTCAGTGCAGACATTCTTAAAATGTAGAATCTCTAGTAAAACCTGTCTTGGGACCATGTTTTCCTAAGTTTTATCACCAATAACAACACCATTTACCTACTGCAAAGACTGGAGAACACCCCCATTGTATTTCCAGTACTGAGAAAAATGGTAAATATTTTGAAATATTTGACCTAAAGTCATCTGTTCTCCTTAAAGAAAGACTGCCTTCAAGGAAACTATTTTACCAGAGCCTAAGAGAGTTTGGCTTTCTCAGAGTCTATGTGATATGGTGGAAGGGAAATTCTGAATTGCAGTCAAGTCTACCCTTTCATGTTGTAAAAAGAAATACTAAAATAAGTCTTCCTCTAGCTTTTGATGTGTTGTAAGAGAAATACCTAACAATAGCCTGTTCTACATTTCTTGTATCACCTGGGGGATGGGGTTTACAAACCTGTGAAACACTTGTGGAAGTAACACCCCACGGACACAAGTTAACTGAAAGATGGAAGCCCAATCATAGGATTATAGGATGCTTACCCTACACCCATATTTCAAATAAATCAATAAATTTCCTATATAATAATAATGGATTACAACAGAAAGATATGCAAGGCTGAGACATGATTTAAGAAGTAATTAAGAAAATCCCAGGAATCAGGGGAAACAAAAATCAAGGAAAGCAGTGGAAAAGCTAGCCTCTAATAACTTCCAACTACAGCAAACTATAAATTCAGCCTAACTCCTAGCTAGACAAATATAAATCACATTTGGTATGTTAAATTCTGTACCTCCATCAGAGGGGTTCTTAATTTTAATCCTTTCCTATGGGTGTGAATCTAGTGTAACTAGGACATTTTGAAGATAACAAATGGGGATGCATCCTCCAATAAGAAGCAAGTCACTAAAGAATGAGGCAGCCAATGACCTTGACTATACTTTTCCTGGAAAGATGCTAGTCTTCTGTATTGAGTGAAATTGATGTCTTGATGTTATTATAGATGTTGCATTTTAAAATGAGCCAATTTTTTGAGGAAAATAGTGAACAATGTTATGCATGCACATTCTCAAAATTAACCAATGTACCTCCTTTTTTTTCAAAAAAGTAGCATATGAACCAATTGAAATTCTATCTATTTGCCCCCTTCAGACCAGATTTTTGCTCCTTTGTACAAGATACATTTTGTCTCCCTTCTCACAGAGCTATACAGTTTCTTAGCCAGGGGTCCATGGACCCCCAAGAGGTTGGTAGAAAGATTTCAGGTGGTCTGTGAGTTTGAATTGAAAAAAAAATCAACTTATTATCTTTATTTTCTCTGACTTCTAACTGAAATCTAGCATTTTCTTCGCTTACATATGTATACTATAAATAGATACAGTAGTATTCATTTCAACTGCCTGGCAAAGGGGTCCATGGAACAAAAAAGGTTAAGAAGAGATGAAGAACTTTACCTATCCCTCAGGGCAAATTATACCACTAATAGATATTTTTTGCTTTTTTTTCCTTAGCCATTTTTTCTTTTTGTTTGTTTCTGCTGTTTTTGTACGTTGTCATATCATCCACAGTCTTTTAACTATGTGAAGTCAAATTACTGAATCTCAACCAGCTGGCATCTTGTTTGAGAATGGGCTTCTTCTGGTCCAATTTGGGTGGTCTTAAGTTTGCAGTTGTCAAATTACAAATAAAGCAAAGTAAGATTTACCCATTTTGATTTCAAAATAAGGAACACATATAAAAGATTATTATTTTAAAGGCTACACTACGTAAAATGCAAAGAAACAGAGAACTGAGAAAAATTTAGATGTGATTATGGTCCTGGTTCATTAACAGCTGTATATACATATACAATATTACATCATCTCTCTGAAAATCAAACTTGCCTTTGAAAACAAGAAAGTAATCCCTTGCATATCTGTTATAATGTTAATATGCCACAAGTAAAACAACTATTATTCACTAATTCGTGCAAAAGAGGACAAAGCAAAACCATGAAATATCTTGAAGTATCTGTGAAGATTATAGCCATATCTAGTGATAAAAATATACATAGGGGAAACAGATGTGGCTCAAGTGACTGTGCTGCCATCTACAATATTGGAGGTCCAGGATTCAATTCCTGGGACCGCCTGGTGAAGGCAAGCTGGCCCATGTGGTGAGCTGGCCTGATCAGAGACCCAGCCCATGTGGAGTGCTGGCCCATGCATAGTGCTGGCCCATGCAGGAATGCTGCCTCATGTGGAGTGCTAACCTGTGTAAGAGTGCTGACCCATGCAGGAGTGCTGACCCATGCAGAATACTGGCCCATGCAGGAGTGCTGGCCTGTGCAAGAGTGCTGGTCCATGCAGAAAGCTGGCACAGCAAGATGGCACAACAAAAAGAGACACAGAAGAGAGACAATAAGAGATGCAGACCAGGGACCCAAGTGAAGCAAAAGATTGAATACCTCTCTCCCACTCCTGAAGATCCCAGGATTGGTTCCCAGTGCTGCCCAAAAGAGAAGACAAGTAGACACAGAAGCACACACAGTGAGTGCACAAAGAGCAGGCAGCTAGTGCAAAACAACAAGGGGGGGGATAAATAAATAAATCTTTAAAAATATATAGGTAAGTAAAGTAACAGAGATATTGAGAAATAAAGATATATAGATATAGATAAAATGATATATTGATAAAGAGACAGATATAGATAAGGGGAAAGGGATTCTATAGACATGTTTAAATTCTATATTTTAATTAAAATCCTGCTTATTAAAATTATTAAATTCCATGGAGTCAAATTGAACTTCCTTACAATACTTAGAGTGCAATAACTTGGCATATATTGTTTAAAGCAATTGCATGGTAATGAGATAGTGTTAAAAATAGTTGAACATGCAATATATATGTTTATGAATAGGGAAGAAAATGAAGCTTACACATTGTAAAATGAAGGTAGGACCAATTATGCTGACACTAAGTATTTTTGCCTAATCTTACCAGGGTAATGAATAAGGAAGCAGAGAATGGGAAGATGGAATAATTGGACCACTAGAACTTTGCTTTCCTTGGGTTATTTCACCACACGCAAGCTGCCAATATTCTCTTCTCTCTCATCTTATTGATGTTTCTGTGACTCTTGGCAATATCATGATGATGATTCTCATTTGGTTGAACTCTTGACTCCAAACACCTATGCATTTCTTTCTTAGCCAACTTCTATCATGGACGTCTTGTATAGCTCCACTTTTGTCCCAAAAATGCCACTGATTTCCTGTCTGGGATGAATACAATTTTTTTAAAATTAATTGTGGATTTTTGCTCATTTTCTTCACTACACTTTTTGGCACATAGTGCTTTCTCCTGGCAGTCACGTCTTATGACCACTACGTGGCTATATCCCACCCACTCTGTTACTCAGTTCTCATTGCCCTCCAGTCTGTGTCTTCATAATGGCTGGGACTTGGCTGGGTACTCTGTTCAATGCCTTGGTTCATGTGTCACATATAATTTGAATGCTCCTTACTGCACTTCCTGGGAAAACATCTCCATGGAAAGGTTTGCTGATTACAGCCATCTGCTGGTTGGTCTGGAAATTATATGGCGAAAACTATGTTGTCTGTATACAACCCATAGGAGAAAATCTGCACACTGCTAATGAATCCCTGGCCCAATTTTGAAAACTTAAGCTCAGCAATCTTAAAGACTAAGAGTAAGTTGTACCAGTTATCAAAGAAGAGCAGTGAAAATAATAACCAATAGATAGAAATTAGCCATCAGATTAAATTTAACAATATATTCAGATGCCTAGACATAAGAAAAATTACTAGCCATACTAGTAAGGCATTTTGAAATGCCTTTGCTACATCTATTGAGAGGGTCATGTGATTTTTCTTTTTCAATTCATCATTGTGGTTTATTACATGAATTGGTTTTCTTGTGTTGAACCACCTTGCATACCTGTGATAAAACCCACTAAAACATGCTGTATAATTCTTTTAATGTGCTTTTGGATTTGGTTTGAAAGTATTTTGTTGAGGATTTTTGCATCTATATTAATTAGGGATATTGGTCTTTAATTTTGTTTTTTCATAGTATCTTTGTCTAGTGTTGGTATTAGAGTGATGTAGGCTTCATAGAATGAACTTGGTAGAATTCTTTCCTTTTTAATTTTTCACAAGCTCTTGAGCAAGATTGGCATTAGATTGTCTTTGAATGATTGGTAGAATTCAGCTTTGAGACCATCTGATCCCAAGCTTTTCATCTTTGAATGATGACTGTTTCAATCTCTTTACCTGTGATTGGTTTGTTGATATCTTTTATTTCTTCTAGGGTCACTGTCAGTGGTTCCTGTGTTTCTAAGAATTTGTCTATCTCATCTACAATTTCTAGTGTATGCGCATGGAGTTATTCATAGCATCCTCTTATGATATCCCTCATTTCTAATTTTAATTATTTGCATCTCTTCTCTTTTTTTCTTTGTCAGTCTAGCTAAGGGATGGTTGATTTTGTTGATCTCAAAGAACCAACTTTTGTTTTGGTTGATTTTCTCTATTGTTTCTATTTTTTTCAATTTCCTTTATTTCTGCTCTGATTTTTACTATTTCTTTACTTCATCTTGTTTTGGTATTAATTTGCTGTTCTTTTTCTAGTTCCTCCAGGTGTGCAGTTAGGTCTTCAATTTCAGCTCTTCCTTCTTTTTAATGTAAGCCTTGAGCACTATACTTTTCCCTCTCAGCATTGTCTTTGTGGTGTCCTATAGGTTTTGATATGTTGTGTTCTCATTTTCAGTCATCTCAGGATATTTGCTGGATTCACTTGCAATTTCTTTCTTGACCCACTGATTATTTTAAAAGTGTGTTCTTTAATCTCATATATTTATGAATTTTCCCTTTTCCCATCCATTATTGATTTCCAGCATCATTCTGTTATTATGAGAGAAAGTGTTTTGTAAAATTTCATTTTTAAAAATTTATTGAGATTTGTCTTGTGACCCAACATATGATCTATCTTGAAGAAGGATCCATGACCACTTGAATATAATGTACATGCTGCTGTTTTGGGGTGCAATGCTTTATAGATGTCTCTTAGGTCTAGTTTATTTATAATATTATTGAAACTCTCTGTTTCTTCATTCTTTGTCCAAATGTTCTATTCAATACTGAGGCAGTACTGGAGTCTCCAACTATTATTGTAAAGGCATCTATTTCTCCCTTCAGCTTTGCCAGTTTCTGCCTGATGTATCTTGGGGCACTCGGGCTAGGTGCATAAATATTTCTTACATTTACTTTTTTCTTGCTGAATTGTCACTTTTCTTAATATATATTGACCTTCTTCATCCCTTACAACAGTTTTGCATTTAAAATCTATTTTTTCCAATATTAGTATTACTACTCCATCTCATTTTTGTTTAGTATTTGAATGGAATATCTTTTTCTAACCTATCACTTTTAACCTGGTTGTGTCCTTACATCTGAGGTTACTCTCTTCTAGACAATATATAGATGGCTAATTTTCCATCCATTCTTTCAGTCTATTTCTTTAAATTGGATTTCACACCATTAACATTCAATGTTCTTACTGTAAAGGGATTTTTTACTTCATCAATTTTGTACTTTGGCTTTCTGTTGTCATACCGTACTATTGTCTGTCTTTTTACATTTTAATTTACCCTTCCTAATGATCTTTACTTTTACACTCTTCTCCAAGTCTCTTTCCCTTGTTTTCTTTTCAGGCTGCAACACTCCCTTTAGATTCTCCTGTAATTCTGGTCTCTTCCGGTTTCCTTCTTTGACTTGTAATTTTTGCTGTTCTCTAGACATGTGAATATGTTTGTCAATTTACCTGATGACCAATTTCTCTCTCTTGCCTATTGTTTTTTTTTTTTTTTCACAGCTCTTCTTTGATATTTGGCTCACCTTATTCTAAGTCTTTAATATTTCACAGTTTAGTTGTCAAAATTGGAGAAGGAACTCACTAATGCTGTGAAGAATTTCTCCCATGTTTGGAGTACAGAGGGAACCAAAGCAGATTTTGTCCAGTCACAAATATACATTTTTCTTCTGAATTCTCATTCCTTTATTTTGGAAATGATATTATGTTTTTTAATTAATAGTTAGAAACACACATATTCTTATATTATTGAATAATGATTCCCTAATTACAGCAATTTAGCATATTAAATCTGGGGAATGAAATTATATATAAAAACATGTTTTTAAAGTTGACCCATTCTGGTTGTTGTCAACCTATTATGACTAGGACCATTTGATGAGGTTACTTCAGGTTAATGTGTAGCAAAAATCAATCAAGATGGGTTTATTAGTCAGCCAAAGGTGTGCTAATATAAAATAGCAGAAATCTGTTGGGTTTTATAAAGTGTATTTATTTGGGATAGAAGCTTACAGATACTAGGCCATAAAGCATAAGTTACTTCCCTCACTAAAGTCTGTTGCCACATGTTGGAGATAAATGACTGCTAACATTTGCAAGCGGTCAGCCTTCCTCGTCCTTTTAAGGATCCATGGTCCCAGCTTTTCCCAATATCTGC
Organism: Cabassous unicinctus; assembly: GCA_029593785.1. Classification (NCBI taxonomy): domain Eukaryota; kingdom Metazoa; phylum Chordata; class Mammalia; order Cingulata; family Chlamyphoridae; genus Cabassous; species Cabassous unicinctus. The sequence continues at coordinate 32,109 of JAQZBX010009458.1, forward strand.
TGTAGGCTGGTACAAGGCTTGTCTCCCTCTGAGGACTCATTTCTATATGGGCTCAGCTGCTCTGTTCTCTCCACAAGACCAAGTGTAGACTAACAGGCTTATGGCTCATATCTCTTCTGGGGCCTCTGCCATGTCTAATGGAGCCTTCTCTCCTTCCTCACATATCTGCTTCTCTGTGTGTTTACTTTCCTGGGCTCCAATGTCAAAACACTCCAACTCCTCTCACTTTCCATTTCCTACTGACATAGCCCAATCAAAATCCTTAATCCTAATTTAGTCAAGCAAAAGTGAAACCTCTGAATCTAATATAATCTGATATGCCCAGAGGAACAGACCAGTTCACAAACAATACAATATCGATTTTTGGAATTCATAAATAATGCCAAACTGCTACAATGGGTCTTAATCCTCTTGAGTCCTGTAAAAGAGAATGAAATTCAGACAAAGAGAAAAAGCCACAGAAAGGTCAGCAAGAAGATGAAATCAATGGAACCTGAAAGAGTAGGGAGACATCAGGACATGCTGCTATGTGTCTTGCCATGTGACAATCTAAAGACAAGTATCTCAGGCCACCAGTCCCAGAACACTAGTGTCTTCATGGAAAATGCATCATCTTGATGATTCCTTGATTTGGACATTATCCTAGCCTCAGAATCTTGAGTTAATGCATCCCCATTGTTTAGCCAAATGATTTCATGGTATTTGCTTGAGGATCCTAGGAAACTAAAAGATCATCTCTATACAAATAGATGTAGATACATACAAATGTATATGTATATATGTATATAAATACACACGCATATATATATGTTTATATGAATAGCACTCCCAATTTCTATGGAATTTTTTTCCTGATAAATGTTCATAATTGAAAAATATGGGTTTAGGGATAATTTTTCTTGATATATATTTCATGAATAAATTTTATGAGTTATTTACATGTAAGACAATAAAATAGATTTATGCATATATTAAATATGTTTATGTAAGGATATTTGTGCGCATTCCAGTTGACCACCAAATTTAAGGTTTACTGTTTATGTTATAGCTAAAAAAATAATATTCCAAGTTTTAAAGGGAGCTCATTACAACTGTAATAAATATTTTTCTTAGTTAGTTAGGCTACATTGAAATTGGATCTGTGCCTTGTAAAACTCTTCTTTGGGACTCTTCAGAATGACTTTTATCCATATTTTAGTCCTGGTCTTCATATTTTCACATACATTTGACTGATTTATATTTATTTACTATTAATGATAAGATCAACTATTTATTTTGTCTCATAATTTCTGTAAATTTCATTTTTCACCTTAGTTATAAGTATCACTCCACATCATTTTTTTTATAATTCTATTTTTTTTTAATTTACAGTCATTCATATTTCTTTTTAAATTAAAATTAATTGCCACTTTCAGGCAAATCTACTCAATGCAATTCTATGTGAAATTATCCATCTACTTAGATTTTTAGCATGTATTTAGTAATCAACAAATTGCAGTTAATATTCAAAAGATTAAATGATCAAATATAAATGACTTAGAAGTATAACAAAAAAACATCATTATGCAAATGCTGCATAATACCAACTGATTTTTATTTTTGTTTTATAATATATTTGTTATTGTTTATATGTGTGATTATGATTAAATTATAGAAGTTGTGAGTTTACAAAATAATCATGCATAACATACCAGATTCTGATATGTATCCTTACCCCCAACACTTTGAAGTTTTAAGAAATATTTGTTATAAATGATGAAAGAATATTTGGTGTACTTTTCCCATAAACCACCTTAGTGTTATCTCCATGTATTAGTATTGCATAATTGCTAAGGTTGCTGAGAGAATGTTCTCATATTTGTATTTTTAACCATAGTCCCTTTTTGATTTCAAGGTTCAGTGTGTTATATGGTCCCATGCCTGTACAATCCACAAAAGCTGTATATTCAGTGGCTTTCAATTTCATCACAGAGTTGTACTGTCATTGCCTCAGTCAATTTTAGAATATTTTCATTACCCTAAAGTGGTAAATCCCATCCTGCCTTATACCCTTGTATAGTTGGACCTTGCATTGACCTTCTTTGCCATTCATGCAAAAATATTACATTATTACAGTAAACTATAACCCATGAATTACATTAGTGCAATTTTTCCAATGTATTACCATATTTTGAACACTAGTGATGTATATTTGTTCAAGCTCGTAGAAGAACATTCCTTTACTTGTATTAACATCATTCCTCATCCACCACTGAGTTCACTGCTATTCAGACCCTAGATTAACCTCTAGCTTTCTTTCAATTAACATTAATGTTTGTAGACTAAACCTTTCAGCCACAATCACATTTATAAATCAGCAGTTACTTATACTCAGTATAATGCATGACTATTAACTCTATCGATTTCCATTATTTACAATCACCCATATTGAAAATTAAACTTACATTGTTTCAACTTCTCCTTATCCTCCCTCATTCTGTCTCCTATTAGCCTATATGCTGGAGGTTAATTTCATGAGTTTACTCATACTTAGATAATATTAGTGAGGCCACACAATATTTTTCCTTTTAGTTTGCTTTATTTAACTCAACATAATGCCTTCAAGGTTCATCCATGTTGTCATGTGTATCCCAACTTCATGTCTTCTTACTGCTGAATAGTATTTCATCTTATGTATATAGTACTACATCATTTGTATAGACCACATTTTGTTTGTCCATTCATTGGTTGATGAACACTTGGTTTGTTTTCATCATTTAGCAATTGTGAATAATATTCCTTTGAACATTGGTGTACAAACATCTGTTAGTGTCCCTGCTTTCAGTATGTCCTTCATATATTCCTTGTAGCAGGATTGCTGGATCATAAGGCAAATCTCTTTTAAGCTTCCAGAGAAACAGCCACACTCTTCCACAGAGGGTGCAACATACAACCTTCATAAGAACATTGAAGAAGTGTTCCTAATTCTGCACATCCTCTCCAGCACTTGTAGTGTTTTTTTTTTTGTTTGTTTTGTTTTTAAATAATGGACATTCTATAAGGTATAAATGATGTCTCGTAGTTTTGATCTGTATTTCTCTAATAGTGCTACTCATGTTGAACATCTTTTCATGTGCTTTTTAGCCATTTGCATTTCCTCTTTCGAAAAATGTTTATTCAGGTCTTCAGCCCATCTTTTTATGTTGCTTGTCTTTATAGCATTTAGTTGTATAACTTATTTATATAATATGGAATTTAAGCCTTTATCAGATGTGTGGTTTACAAATATTATCTCTCATTGAGTAAGCTGCCTTTTCATTTCTTGATAGCCATTTGAGCCATGAGTGTTTAATTTTAAGGAAATTCCATTTATATATTTTTTCGTTTCATTGCTCGTGCTTTGAGTGTAAGGTTTAAGAAATCACTGTCTGCCGCCAAATTATGAGGATGTTTCCTTATATTTTCAGCTAGGACTTTTAAGGATCTAGCTTTTATATTCAGGTATTTGATCTATTTTGTTTTAATTTTTATATATGGTGTGAGATAGGCATCCTCTTTCTTTCATTTGGATATCCAGTTGTCCCAGCACCATTTCTTGAATAGACTGTTCTGAACAAGCTGGGTGGGTTTGACAACCTTGTCAAGAATCACTTGTTCATAGATGAGAAGGCTTCTTTCTGAATTCTCACTTAAACTTCGTTGGTCAATATGTTTAACTTTATGTAAGTGCCATACTGTTTCAACCACTTTAAATAAGTAATATGCTTCAAAGTCAGGAAGTGACAGTCCTCCAACTTCATTCTTCATTTTAAAGATATTTTGGGCCATACAGTGTCCATTATTCATCCAAAGAAATTTGATAATTAGATTTTCCATTTCTACAAAAAAGGCTGTTGGCAGTTTTATTGGGATTGCATTGAATCTGTGAATCAATTTGAGTAGAATTGACATCTTAATGATATTTATTCTTCCAATCCATAAACACAGAATACTCTTCATTTTATTAAGGTTTTATTTGTTTTCTTTCAGAAATGTTTTTTAGTTTTCTGATCACAGGTCCTTTATATCCTTGGTTAAAATAATGCCAAAATATTTTATTCTTTTTGTCTCTGACTTCGTCATCAGTTTGCTCATTTAGAGTTCATAGAAAGGCTACTGATTTTTCCATGTTAATCTTTTATTTCAACACTTTGCTGTACTCATTTATTAGCTCTAATAATTTGTTTAGATTTTTCTAGGTACAAGATGGTATAATAAGGGAAAAGTGAATGTATTGCTTCTTCCTTTCCTTTTTGGGTGCTTTTAAATTCTTTTTCTTGCCTGATTGCTCTAACTAGAAAGTCTAGCACAATATTGAATATCAGTGGTAACAGTGACCATCCTTGATAGCCATTTGAGCTATGAGTGTTTAATTTTGAGGAAATTCCCAATCTCAGGGAGAAATTTTTCAATCTTTCACCTTTCAGTACAATGTTTTTTGAGGTTTTTCATACATGCACTTTATCATGTTCAGAAAGTTTCCTTTTATTCCAATCCTTCACAGCATTTTCATCAAGAAATGATGCTGGATTTTGTCTAATGCCTTTTCTGCATCAATAGAGATGATCATGTTAATTTTCTTCTTTGATTTATTTATGTGGTGTAGTATGCTGATGGGTTTTCTTGTATTGAAACACCCTTGAATACCAGGAATAAATCACACTTGATCATGATGTATACTTCTTTTAAAGTGATTTTGGATTCAATTAGCATGTATTTGTGCCTCTATATTCATTGGAGAAATTGGTCCATTTTCTGTGTTCATTATAGCTTTATCTGGCTTTGGTATTAGGGTGATTTTGGCATCATAGAATGGGTTTGGTAATGTTCCCTCCTGTTCAACATTTTGGAAGATTCTGAACAAGACTGTTATTAAATCTTTGAATGATACATTGAATTCTGCTGTGAAGCTGTATCTCATGGGGTTTTTAAATTTTGGCAGGTTTTAGATAACTGTTTCAATATTTTTACTTGTGATTGGTTTAGTGAGGTCTTCTATTTCTTTAATGGTTAATGTAAGTATTTTATCTGTTTTTATGAATTTGTCCTTTAGGTCTACAATGTCTAGTTTAATGACATACAGTTGCTCATTTGATCTCTTTTATTTCTGTAGGGTCAGTAGTACTGTCATCCCTATTATTTCTGATTTTATTTCTTTGCATCGTCTCTCTTTTTTTGTCAGTCTAACTAAACATGTGCTGATTTTGTTGCTCATTTCCAAGACCCAACTTATTTTAGACTTTCTCTATTGGTTTTTGTTCTCCTTTTCATTTTTTTCTACTTAAACCTTTGTTTTTCCTTCTGCTTCCTTTTGATTTGTTTACTTTTCTTTTCCTAGTTCCTCTAAGTGTGTAGTTAGGTCTTTGATTTTAGCTATTTCTTTTAAAAATTGAAGCACTGTGACCTATAAATTTTTTTCTCAGCACAGCCCTCATTGCATTCCATAGGCTTTGATATGTTGTGGTCTCATTTTCACTCGTCTCTATATATTTACCTAAGTCTCTTGTAATTTCTTCTTTGGCCCACTGATTATTTTAGAGTGTGTTATTTAATCACCATATATTTGTGAATTTTCCTGCTTTTCCTTCTGTTATTCATTTCCAGCTTCACTCCATCATGATCAGAGAAGGTACATTATATTATTTCATTCATTTTAAATTTTCTATCTAACATATGGTCTATCCTGGAGAAGAATCTATGAGCATTTGAGAAGAATGTATAGCCTGCTGATTTGGGGTGTAATCTTCATTATATACTTTTAGGTCTAGTCCATTTATCAAATAATGCAATCTTTATTTTTTTCTAATTGTTCTTATGTCCCGAGGTTCTATCCAGTCTCCAACTGTTCCTCACTTCAGTTTTGTCAGTGTTTTCTTCATGTACTTTGGAGTACCCAAATTAGGTGCATAAATATTGATTGTTATTCTTTTTGGTCAATTGCGCTCTTTAAAGATATAATGACCTTCATTGTCTATTTAAATAGCATTGCTTTTAAGTTCCATTTTGGATGATATTATTTAGATATTTCAGCTCTTCTTTGGTTACAATTTGCATGGAATATCTTTTTCCAACTTTCTCTTTCAGCCATTTATGCCCTTGTGTCTAAAGTGAGTATCTTGTAGAAACCATATAGATGGTTCAATCCCTGTTTATCTGTAAAAATTTTAAGCTCATCCTCATGTTTAAAGGACAGATTTTCCAGATAAATAATTCTTGTCTGGCAATTTTTCATGCACTATCATGAATATATCATACCACTGCCGTCTTCACTCCATGGTTTCTGATGAGAAATCAGCAATTAGTCTTTTTGAGTGCCCATTGTATGCTATGATTTGCTTTTCACTTGCTTCCAGTATTCCCTCTTTATATCTGGTATTTGACATTCAGAATAACCTGTGTCTTGGACTAGTGTAGTTCTATTTGGATTTATTCTGTTGGTAATCCATTTCCCTTTATGGATATTGAGATTTATGTTTTTCATAAGAGTTGGGAAATTTACAGCCATTATTTCATCAAATATTCTTTTGGTCACTTTTCCATTCTCTCCTCTATCTCAGACACCCACAATACATATATTTGTGCATTTCATACTTTAATTCAACTCCCTGAGAGCCTTTTCATTTTTCCCCATTATTTTCTGTCTTATCTCCTGTCATTTCATGTTCCAATATACTGCCATCTAATTCACATATTTGCTTTTCCACCATTTCAAATCTGCTGTTATATAACTGTAATGTATTTTTAATGTCATCCATTGTGTTTTTCATTCCCAGAAATTCTGTTACTTTTCTTTGCAAGCTTTCAAATTCTTTTGTATGCTCAACTAGGGTCTTTTAAATATCGTTTATCACTATAGCCATATTTTCTTTAATCTCATTGGATTGATTTCAAAGATTTCTTTGGACATAATTGATTAGTAATCTTATACTTTGCATCAAGATTTTTTTTGTTCTTTTGTCTAGTTCATATCTTCCTGTTTCTTAGTATGGTTTGTAAAATTTTGCTGATGTCTAGGTATCTGATTATGTTGGTGAACTTATTCTGATGGTCAATTTCTCTCTCTTGTCTAGTGGTTTTCTTTCATAACCCTTCTTTGAATTTTGGTTCATCTTATTCTAAATCTTAATCAAAATTAGGTGAAGGATCCACTAATGGGCACAGAGAAAATACAAGAGGCCCTGGGAGTAGTTGTATGTGAGATGCCAAAAATATTTTCTTTTCTTTCACTTTTCTAGCCTGCCAGCAGATGGCAATTTTTAGTGAAACATTCCATTGAAGTGCCTCTTTCAACATCCACTTGCTCATGTTTTTGTGCCGGTTGCAGACTCATTTCAAACTTGGGCCATGCTGTCCAATCTCACTGAGAAGAAACAGTATTTAATGCTTCACTACACCCTTGCTCTTCCCAGGGAAGAAAACATCCATTCTTCTCGCATTTGGCCACCATCAGCCACAGGTTTATGAGGGTTTTCACCTCAAGAGTAGGAGATGGGTACCTTTTCCAGTAGGTGAGTACCTCATTGTTTTCATTTCAGTCTCTTTATCTCTCTTTTCCGCTCCATCTTGGATGTTGGAGGTGGCATCTCCTGGCCTACAGATGCTCAAAGCATCTTGCTCAAACAGGGTTTGCCTTCCTTCATTCTTTTTTTAAAGTTTTATTTTACTTTTACTTTATTTATTTTTCCCCCTTTCTTCCAGATGATTTGCATTTCTATCTGTTCATTGTCTACTCACTTTCTCCAGGAGGCAAGAAGAGCCAAATCTGGGATGTCCCACATGAGAGGTGAGTGCCCAGCAGACTGATCCACATCTGCCCACATTGGGCTGCAGCATCTGCTGGCTTGTGGCTTCTGGCTTGTGGCCTCTAGCTCTGTTTCTGTGGGATGTGGCATCTGCTCATCTTCTTTTTATGGGGCAATGGGACCCAAACCTGGAACTCCCATGTAGTAGGCAGGTGCCCAAATGGTTGAGCCACATCCGCTTCCTCCTTCATAATTTTTGTTGAAGAATTGAGCCCTACTGACCTACTCCAAAGCCATCTTCCTTGACGTGTGTGATTATGTTTTAATAAACATCTTATGGATTATTACTTGCTTGATAATTGACCCTGTGGGAATTTTATGGAGAAATGATTCTTTGATGCATAACTCTGATAGATGACTATGTTGATAAATATGAATTAAAAGAAATGGAAGTATGTGTAATAAGGTGTTCTTGCAAAAAATTATTCATTTGTTTCAAGCTACCATCACTTTAGCTTATGTAATATTTCACTTTCTTGACATTCATTAAATTGCCAAATTTTAAACATTGTATTAAAATTCTTGTAACAATAGCCTGGAATTACATAAACTGATGTTGATTAAATATAATGCTTCTTTCTTTTACCCCATATACAAATCTTTTACCTACCATATTGGATATCTGGGTCCTCTATTTAATAGAAATTAAATGGGCTAATTGAGTACATGTGAAAATTTGACCCATTGATACTATATCTCTGATATCACTCAATTTTTTCAGAAACTGCCACTCCTCCCTTTCATTATGTGGGTTCTGGCAAGTTATCAGTAACAAATTCTTAACCAATGCTGAAATTCATAAACATGCAATCCAGGACCAGCCAAAATTTTACTTCTTTTGCCTAGCCACAATGATTGATCTTGTAATGGATATATAGTCAAGCCAGGATAAAATATTACCTTCCCTTGTTTATTTATACTTTAACATCAATGAATGAGTTTGGGCCATATTCTTATTAATGGAAACTTCATGAAGAAAATGTCCCATGAAGTAGAGAATCTGAGAGTCAACTGAACATGGAAGAGAAAGGAGAGATCATTAACATGACAGGAAATCCCAAAGAAATCAAGAATTGTCAGACAACCAAAATGACAACCCCAGGAGGAAGCAAGGTTTCAAGCCTCAGAATCCATGAGCAAATAAATTCCTGTGTTTAGCCATCCTTAGTGTGGTATTTCTCATACTAACTAGCATATTAAGATATTTTTGGTAATGGGAAGTGGGGTGTTGCTAGTACAAATATTTAAAAATGTGAAATGACCTAGGAATTGGGAAATTGATAATGTTTGGAAGAATTATGAGGTCCTTAATAGAAAAAGCCAAGATTACTTTATAATGACAGTTGATAGACATATGGACATTAAAGGTACCTCCAATCAAGACTTATAAGAAAATGGTGAATATGTTATTGGAAACTGGAGAGAAGATGATCTTGTTAAAAAGTAGCTGACAATTTTGTGAAATAATGCCCATTGGACTGCAAGTATGACTTATAAAAAATGAGCTTTGATATTTAGCCAAAGAGATTTCCCAGCTAAGTTTGGAAGTTTGTGCTAAGAGTTAAATGCCAGAGGAAAAGAATAAGTTGAAAAACTATTAAGCACAGAAAGCAGAAATTATTTATTTTGAATATTCAGCCTATTCACACAATGTGCTCTGAGACTAGGGCAATAACAGTTTTTTATCAGGAATCACCATGAACTTTCAGGAAGTAACTCCCCAGAGAACAGAGCTCCATGTGAGGATTTAGCTGAACCACCTTTGTTAATGAAGGCATGGTTGATCATGGAGCCTGCTATCCATTTTAGTGGAAGCCATGACTTAAAATGCAGTAATCTAAGAAAGACCTGTGGAAATACTTTTATCTGATATTTTGTACTACTTTGAACTGCCTACAACACCAGAGGTTTTTAAAAAAAAAATTTATAAATAGAAGCACTACCAAACTGAAATGAAAAGGACAGAAAAGTTTCAAATTAAAGGCAAAAGGATAGAAACAAGGATACAGAGCAATGGACTGAAAAGAACTTGTCAGGCCAAAAGAGCCTACCCACACAGGATGGTGGAAAAGGCAGGTCCTACCCTGTGCTTGAAAGGGACAGGACCTTTACCTGGGCACTAAGAGAGTGCCACCACCCCAGTGTTTTGATATGATGTGGCATGTACCCCTGCAGTCATGCAGAATGTCAAGTCCATTCTGAGGTACACAGAAGGTGGGACCTACACTCTGGTGTTATGGGAGAAAATGGTCCCTGCAAATGTGTTTGGAAAGTATGGAGCTGCTCCTTCATATGCCCTGCTTGACAAAGCAATGGCCACAGATAACTCATAGTTCCTGCACTCTAATGGAGTATTTCCTGCTGTGTTTCTAATTTGTTCTAGGATCCATGATTCCTGTTTCCATTCAGTTTTTCTCTTTGAAATGGGAATGTTTATCCTACACCTGTTCCACCATTGTATTGTGGAAGTAAGTAACTTATTTTCTAGGTTTTACAAGTACATCAAGCAAAGGGATTTTGGCCCAAGATAGAGGAAAATCCTAACTGATTTTCATGAGACTTTTGACTCAGAATTGATATTCAAAGGATTTATTGCTTTGGCAATATGATGGAATGAAAGTGTTTTACATGTGGGATAAACATATCATTTGGGATCCTGAGGGAGATGGTAGAAAGTTCAATTATGTACTTAAGAAAACAAAGAAAACAAAACAAATATGTTTTAATCTTAACCCACTACTCTGGGTATATATATAGATAATTTTTTAATGTTAACTTTACTTAAGGTGTGGCCCAACTGAATCAAGATTTGTGTTACAACCACCTGGGGGAGTGATGCTGTATTTAAAGAGAAACTAGAAGAGGAAAGTGGGAACATATTTATTTGATAAGAAAGCCAGGAACCCAGGGATTTCTGACCAGCCAAAATACAACCAACATTCAAAGGTAGCAAGCCCTCTAGCCTCTGAAGCCATAAGCCAGTGGATTCCTGTTGTTAAGCCAATCCTGTGTGGAAATTTTCATAGGAATCAGGAAACTAAGACAATTCAAGAGTCCTATTTATCTCAATGTGGTTCACTCTGTATCATGTCAGTTTTTTATTTTAAAAGATTACAGGACATTCATAAGGGTAAAAACCACAGTCTAAATAGACAGAGGGAGGAGCAGAATAAGAATAAAAGTGGCAGATATATTGAAAAATCACATCAAAAATTTAAAATAGCTATGGTTAAAATGCAAAGAATTTTAATGAAATAGGTGACAATATACCAGAACAGATGGATAATGTAAACAAAGATCTGGATACTCTAAACAAATTTGTCTTATTATTTTATGCACATTATATTTTCTAACTTGTTTTGTGTGTCACTTAAACCAGATTTAATATTTAGATATTTTTTCCACCTTTCTAGTTTTATTTCTCTTTTGTTCGATATAAATTTTGGGTAATTCAATGTGTTCTGGATTTATAAAGCAGTTTTTAATTTAAATGTTTAATATATTTCATGATTTACCTATTAGCAAAATTTGTTATACATATAAAAATAATTTACCACATAAATAAAAATAAGTCACCCCAAGAGCCATCAAACCACATATAAAAGGAATATTGACAAGTTTCATTCTTTTGCATATTGCTTTTTAATTAAAAACTACTCTCCTTGTTAAATGTAATTGACATCTGGAATTATATAATTTCTATTTTGGGCGGGTAGGGTGGTAATCCCAGATCTCCTCCTTGGCCTCCTCTCTTTGCTCCCCTTCCTCTCCCTTCTGAAGCTAAACATTCCTGTGAAATGAAACCAGAGGTCCTACTCCCACTCCCTCCCTGAGCATCCCTGTCAATATGAAAGTAACAACCCATGTCAGAGAGATGATAACACCTAGGACACAGGTGGAACTACAAAGCCGATATGAGTTATCACATCCTGACTCTGAAACTACAAGGCTAGCATAAATCATCACTTTGTAGTCTAGCCCCAGAATGAGTTATAAAAATCCCCTTCTCAGTGTCTGGGGAACTCGGTAAAATTTCTTTAAACCCATGGGTAACAGCCAATCTGTTCCCCCCTTAAAACACCCCTTGGCATGCCTCTTTAAATGTCTTAAGAACCTCAATCTTGAATCTGATCTCCAACCAAAAGTACTCATCTTTTACAGCAATGCTGCCTGGCCTAATTACCAACTCAAAAATAAATTCTTCTGATCCAAAAATGGGCCCTTAAACCCCCAAATTCTTACAGTCCTCTACAATTATTGTCAATGCTTAACTATGTGGAACAAAATCCCATATGTCCAAGCCTTTTTAAAGCTGTGCAGGCACCCTTCCCTCTGTTGGTTCTGTCCCACTTATGGAATTCTCCTTCTTCACTCCTTTCTTACAAAAAACCCTTGCCTCCTTCCTGATACCTCTTCAAAAATATCCTTCAATCTGGTGGACAGCTCTATTCCCCCTCCCTATATGGTCCCTCTGCCTGCTGCTCCAGGTCCCTCTGTCTTTCCTGTTTTTCTCCTTCATCCAGAAATTCCCCTGGCCCCTGACTCCACTACCAGGTCAGATTCACCAAATGCCATTTGCCCATGTTCCCTTCTCCATCTCTGATCTCTCCCAGATCAAGCACCAAGTCGACTACTTTTCCTCTGATCCTTCTCATTTTATACAAAATTTTCAATACCTAACTATCTCTTGTAACCTTACTCAGCAAGACCTCCACATCATTCTTTCCACCTGTTTATCCCCAGATGAGAAATAGTGTGCCCAGACCCATGCAAATAACCTAAACCAACCAAACACTGCCCACATCCCTATGAAAGCCATAGCAGTCCCCCAGATAAAACCTAGCCAAAAATCCTCCACCATCCAAAGTTCCCAGCATCCACCTCCCTCCAGGCAGATTAAAAAAAAAAAAAAAAACAGCAACACTGGGGCCATGCTGCAAATGTAAAAAGACTGGGCAATGGGCCAATCAGTGCCCAAACCAATAACCCCCTCTGGGGCCATGCTGTGGTGCAAGCAAAAAGTCTACTGGAAGTCCAATTGTCTCCAGACCTCTCAAGGCAAGGGGGCTTTGGTTACCCAGTCACACCCAACCATTGGCTTCCACCTCCCAGACCTTCTGAGACTGGCAATGGATAATTAAGGGTGCCCAAAAACCGCACAGGTAAACATGCCCATCTCTAAAGCAGAACCTCAGGTAACTCTGATGGTGGCAGGTAGGTCAATTTCATTTCTATGATACAAAAGCCACTTATTCTTCCCTTCCCTAATTCCCTGAATCCTTCACTCACTCTTCAATCTCAGTAGTGGGGGTCAACAGAATAATTTCACAACATCTAACAGCCCCTCTTTAGCCATGCTCACTAAAATGTCATCCGTTCAACCACTCATTTTTAGTTTTCCCCCACTGTCCACCTACAATCCTTAAAAGAAACATTTTAACCTGGCTCAAAGTACAAATACTCATCCTTTCTCCTCAAAACATTCATGGTATCTTCCTGCTTTCTCTAACAGACCTATCCCCAACTCCTTCCTCTGCTCTCCCTTTTTTGCCAAACTCTGTCAATCTGAAAATCTGAAATACTAAGATTCCTATGATTGCTCCCCACCACGAACCAATCACAGTTCAAATTAAAATGGAATGCTACTTTGCCAATGTTTTAAGTTTTTATTGCATTTTATTTTGATCAGAATTTTTATCAAGGTGTTAAAAGGAACTTTCAGTTTTAAATCCATAGCTTACTTCTGAACTTTGATTCTGTCTAAATGTACTCCTAAAGAATAGTAATCCAAAATATATCTGTCTGTCTAAAATGCTAAATTAGTGCTTAACTGTATTCATACTGCTCAAGTATTCCTAACTGGTTGCTGATTACTAATAAAAATGTTTCCAAGAGTGAACTTGCATATTACAGGCAAGACAAATTCCAGAGGAAATCTTAAAATCATAAAAATCAGAGATATAAAACAATGGAGAACTTAAAAACAACCATAAAAAAGAAGTAAAAATTATGAGTCAAATTAATAAACTTTATGTTTCTGTTGATGTGTCTAAACTCTTTTTGTGTCTGTCTGTTGAGTGTCAGTGTATATTTTAATACCTCCAGTTGGTAATATTAAATTAACAAATGAAAATTCTTAAAAGAGCTCTATTCAAATG
>JAQZBX010009459.1:0-46081 GCA_029593785.1 Cabassous unicinctus
AAAGATTTATTTATTTTATTTATTTATCCCCCCCTTGCCGCTTGTGTTGCTGTGTCCATTCACTGCGTGTCTTCTCTGTGTCTGCTTATCTCCCCCTTGCTGTGAGGTCTTGCCGCTTCAGCCCACGGCGCCGCGCGAGCCGGCCTGCCCTCACAAGGAGGCGCCGGGAAGCGAACCCGGGGCCTCTCATATGGTAAACGGGTGCTCCATCCATTGCGCCACACCCGCTTCCTGCCATGAGGTTGTTGCATCAGCCCACCGCACCGCTCAGGCCAAGGAGGCCTCGGGATGCGAACTCGGGCCTCCCATATGGTAAACGGGGGCTCTATCCATTGAGCCACATCCGCTTCCCTAGTGTATTTTTTTAACACCACTTTTTACTTCCTGCAGGATCTAAAAGGCAAATGCAAAAAGGAAACAAGAGTGTTACAGATTTATTATGTTAAATTTAAGACCCATGATAACTACAAAGAAAATATCAGAGAATATGCATGCTCATGAGACAGAGACTAGAGCACAGGTTGCCAGGGGTATAGGGGCAGTGAGGAATGAGGAGTTAATGCATAATGATTATAGGGTTTCTGTTTGGGGAGATGGTAAAGTTTTAGTAATGGATGGTGGTAAGGATACCACAATATTGTGAATGTGATTAATCCCATTTAATAGTGTGCTTGGGAGTGGTTGAGTTAGGAAAGTTCGTATTGAAAAATGTTCCCATAATTTAAAAAAAAAGAGAGAGGGGAACAATTAAAGAGATGATGACAATTAAATGCAATACATGATTCTGGATGGGATCTTGCAAGGGAGAAGAGGAAGTTCAAAGAGATATTATCGGGATATATGATAAAATTGGAATATAGATTGCAAGCTTTATATCACTTGTTAAATGGCTTGAACTTGACAACTGTGCTTAAGATGGTTACATAAGTGAATATCCTTGCTCTTAGGAAATGTACATGGCAGTTTTAAGTGTTCCAGGAGCATGACGTATACACTCAAGTGTTCAAAAAATGGATTGATAGCTAACTAGATGACAGAATGATATGTTAAATGTGGCAAACAGTTAAAATTGGTGAATCTGGGTATCTGGCAGGGTAAGGGTATGTTGGAGCTCTCTCTATGGGGTTTGTATTATTTTTGTAACTATCCTGTAAGTTGAATGTATTTCAAAATAAAAGTTAAAAGAAGAAAAGAGTAAGTGAAGTGCTATGGTATCAGGCTATGATACCTTGATGTACATTCCCAAAATAGGAGTAAATATGGGGCAAACAGATAGAGCCAGTGTGGCACAGTGGTAGATTCAGGTGGTGTGGAGTACTCCTTTTCTAGGCAGTTTTGGTTGTACAAACTGTAACTCATATTTTTTATAGTGTTCATCCTGACAATTGCACTCTTTCACATCAAAGAATATCAGAATATGCTTGCTGTTCCCATCCAGAATGGGTTGGCAGTTTGACTTTCTGCTTGGGTTTGACCAGCTGCAGCAGCTCTGTGCATACAGAAATGCACAAACTCAGAGTCTCCAAAGCCTTGGACATTTGATATGCATTAACTGGCAAAGTAACCAACTCAGGGAGAGAAAAGTCCATATTAAAAAAAAACTCTTCCTATTTCATAGTTCTATAAATCACTTTAACAAAAGACTAACTGGCATTGAGGGGAATACCTCATCTAAAAAAGAAATATTTCATCTGTCATTTAAAATATAACCTTAACTAAAGATCTTCAAAAGTTCCTTTTTTATTCAATGTGAGCAGGTTTATTTCAGGAGAGGATAACTAAGAGAGGGTCATAAAACTTTTTCTCTGTAATTCAAAATTGTGTTTCAGCCCTTATCTATTCCTAACAGAAATTCCTGAAAAAGTTAAAACTGGAACAATTTTTCCCTCTTTTTCCTCCTCTTTGCAATGTTATTCAGTTCCTTTTAATAGTCAAGTTTTAACTGCCCTTTAAAATACATTTTTTTGGCTGCCTACATCTAAAGCACTAAGCAAGCAGGATGCTGATAACAGACCACATGCCCAGCAGGGAGGGAGAGGGTGGGGGCAGGATGCCTGTCTAAGAATCAGAAGGTGAAAGCAAGCAAATCCAGGGGAGTATCTAAATAACAGTGGAAAGAAATTCTGAAACCATAAAACTGAAGCGTTTCTGGTAAATTCTTAGGCGGTGATTTTCCTCCTGAGAAATAAAAATTTAATTCCATCGTTTATAAATTCATTTCCTAGCAATTCAGTGAGGAGCCAATGTATTAATCTGGACATTCATCCAACACTATTTCAAATCAATTTGCCACATCTTGCCATGGTTGAAAGCATTCTTTAAAGAGTGATTTTCCTCCAAATCAGAAGTTTTCATGGGTTATGCAGATTTGCCTTACAATGACAAACACAATCTCTATGCCAGGAAGATATCTTTGAAATTTAGCTTATTATCGCATCAAGAATATGCTGAGGTGGTTTTAAAAGTGTATTTGGTTTTACAAAAGATGATGCAATGAAACAATCTCCAAACT
Source organism: Cabassous unicinctus (assembly GCA_029593785.1). NCBI lineage: Eukaryota > Metazoa > Chordata > Mammalia > Cingulata > Chlamyphoridae > Cabassous > Cabassous unicinctus. The sequence goes on from JAQZBX010009459.1 coordinate 2,513, forward strand.
TATTAAATTGTTAAAACTTTAATGTCTAATTTCTAAAAACTACTGACCCTTATTTGGTGGATACCATGAATAGGTTCCAATAAAATTGCAGTCTACTCATATAAACTCCAAAAGGAGTGATAACATTTGGCCTTTTATTTTATTTCCTGTGCAATACATTCTGAGAATTAAGGAGCAGTGGCACTAATCTTGATAACTGTGGATGCCAAAGGCCTCAGTGTCAGCATCAGAGAATACCTCCCCACCAGCACTGACATTTCACACACATGTGCTAAACTTTCTTAAACATTTAGTATCTGATAAATTTGCCTCAAACTCTGGATATACTTCCCTTTCATATGAAATGTTTTAGTTTAAAGTTTGAGATTCAATGACCCTAATTAAAATTAAAGACACACTTCTTTTATTATATAATGATACTAAGGATTTTTGTAAAGATAGAATTGAAAATATTAATACAATCCAGAAAGTTTCTTAAAAGAACAGGTGAAATTACCAAAAAAATTCATACTGTTACAAGCTAATGTATTAGATGTAGCTAGTTAAGGTAATCCACACAATGAGTGATTTTAGACTTGTTCACTTCCAATAGACATTTAACTACTTAAAAAACTGGCCTAACGTGAATATCATTGCAATACTCCATTATCTTTTAGAAGGGATAATCCATGGATTGGCTTATATGGAACAGAACAAGGGATAACATCTCAGAAATTGGATGGCAAATTTTGTATTCATGTGCCTTTTTAAGAATTGATTAGATACACCTTTGGCATTTGGTATAGATTCTCTATTAATGGGAGGGCTCTGGCTTGAAATTGTCTTTGTTTAAATGTTATATATCCTTCTTACCAGGAGGAGCATGAACTTGGGTAAGTTTCTTACCCTCTCCAACCTATAGGTTTCCTGCCTAGAAAACATTGCAGTACCTACCCAATAACAATGCTGGAAAGATTTAAAAAGGCTTTCCATGTGCTGAGCACACAGTAAACACTCAGTAAATGTTCACTGCTATTACTGGTGTTATTATAATGCATAATATTTTTATTATTATAACCTCTACCACTAGGAGCCTGTGACCCCAGAAAGACAATAAGCCATCACTCTCTAAGACATAGTCCTTTTTATAAAATAGTGGGTCATACAAAATACAGCTTCTGCCTATCTGTCTTGTCTGATTTTCTAATGTTACCTACCAAATTAAAGACCATTATGAATGACATAACTTACCTACCCTTGCTTGAAGTTTCTACATTTTTTACAGTTCTATACATTGGTCAGTTCTGCCGTACACTAAAGATGCAAATATTAGGCACTGAATAAATATGTTATATAAATGCATGAATGAATGCATTGCTTTCATCATTCTCTAAATAGAGCTATAAGTAGGCATATTTTGGCCAGAAAATCTTAACCAAAGAATGCTTCTATGGCAGTTCATGCCAAATTGGATGTGTTTGGGCTTAATATTAGACATTACTATCTAGGCATGCTGAAGAAATGATTTGTAAATTATATTCATTGGTATTTATGCAAATATTTATGCTCAACCACTCGTTATACCCCCTAAATTATTTTATTGAAATAGGTTATTATAGCACTGGTGATTTTTTCTTATGAAAATCTTGAAACCACTGTGATTACCGTATGGGGAACATTTACTTTTTTATTGCTTTTACATTATAAATCTAGAGCAGGTTAAGGAATATCAAAAGAAAATTGTTGAGGGCATAATAACCTGAGTTAAGTTCAGTGACATGACAGGAACAGGAATATTGGCAGAGGACTGTCTGAAATTAACTTCCTACCAGTAGTTTAAAGGACTGGCCAAAACAAAATAATTTTCTCCCTTTGTAGGGCAATATTTTTTGCTTGAAATCTCTCTATATTACCGTTTTATAGAATTGTGTATCTTTAAAACAAAGCTGATCCTCTTGCAATAAATGGACCAAGTTGAAGATGAATATAGTGGTCTCAAAGATGAAAAGAACAATTTTCTCTTTAATTGTGGGAACAGGCATATTACAAGCAGTTTTCTTTATATTGTACAAAGGCATGTTGGAATTCTTTTCTGAAGCCTGTACCTTGGAGAGTAAAGGAGGTTTATAAAGGTAAATATAACATATACTTATTGCTTTTGTCTTTGGCTATTAAGCTCAGGGTGAATGGGGTTTCACAGTTGACCAAACTGAACTGAATAGACAGCATCACATTTCTGCAGAGGTATTTGTAGGATGCACACCTAAATTCATTTTACTTTATGCAGAAATGTAATTAAAGTATTTACTCCACTAAAAACACCACAGACAAGATTCTGATACACAACAGGTTGAAAAAGAGTTCATGTTTAATCACATGCAAATGTTTCTCAAGCTTGGGATAAAACCTGTTTTTGAATCTTTAGCATACAGTAGAAAAATACAGAGCTTGAATTTTGTCCCTCACTTTATGCATTGCATTAAAATGATAATAAATATAAATGAAAGTTAATCTTTTTCAGAAAACCTTTTTCCCCAGTTTTATATTGGTAAATCATAATATCTTTTATGGCATCTGTAGTATAGCTATGCAAAGGGTTAATTAAATTTAGACTGAAATTTTGAGTTACTTTCTTCTCATTGATAAGGAAAATGAGTTGCCTTAATTATCAGGATAAGTTACATTTGGGGATCTACTTTCTCTTCATTTCTGTCTATTTATGGTATCTGTAGATACCTTTACAAAGTGAGTGATTTGACAAAACTTTAAATTTTCTTTCAAAGGATGTATTTTGTTTCAGAGCAAAATGACTGCCAGATAACATCACTGCTGCAACAAAAATACTGAGTATAGTGTTCGGTTAAAAGAGAAAAAAGGAGCTTGTTTTTCTGCTAAATGGAAAGAAACAGCAAATGGGAATACTATAAATGTTTTTAAATGATCTTTTTCTGCTTGAGTTATGCTTCACTAAAATATATCAGGGACTCAATTCCTTGGGTCTCTCAAAAAACATCTGCAGTTTCCAGAAAACTTATGAAAAATGTTATTTTCCATTCAGTTCATTTACTTTGAAGCATTATCAGATGAAGGATCAAATGAAACTGATCATCCCCAGGTTTTCCCAGGTTATTACCATGTGGACATGGAATTAACCTCCATCCAGCCACTCTCAAAATGCAATGTTTTTTGCTGCAAAGCAAAAGGAGTGAAACATACCAAATTATTGTGGATTATGATAAAAGGAAAGAAATGCTGACAGGCTGGGGAATAAAAATGTATAGAGTCATAGAAACGAAAGATAAGAATAACCACAGCTTAGAATAGGGTGGTATTTTTAAAATTTAGGAAGTTGCTTTTACAATCATGTACTCAATACATCAAGCTCTGAAAAGTTGGATTTTATAGATAAGCAACAACTGAAAATATGGAAGGAAATGGAAAGTGGATAAGTTTAAAAGTGTATAATGATGCTTGCTTAATAATCTATGTAAGTACATAACTTTCAAAAGAGGCAATAATAACCCTGCTTTGTTTTTTAAGAGCTATATATACTGCTGTTGACATTAAAAAAGAAGAACATTGTTACTGGTTACTTTCACTATAAATTTCTACCATAAATGGGAGGGATAAAAGATCTTTAAGTTACATGTAAATTATTGAGCTAAAAATTTGACTTGAGTCTAATAATTTCTGATTCAAGAGTTAATGCCTCCTAAGGGGTGTGCCTTGGTCCTCTGCTTTTCTCTTTAATGCTTTTCTTCAGAGAGTTCATTTCCTCTCACTGTTATCAGTTATCATTTCTATGACAACAATAGCTAAATCTGTAGTTTAGTTTCTACATCTAAGGAAAGTTCTAGGCCCACATATCCAGGGGCTCATTTGAATGCTCAGTCATCACTTCAAATTCAGTGTATCTGAAACTGAGCCCTCTCAAGTCTCTCTGTATCCCATACCTCATCCCTTTCTCCTACTGACATATGTCCATCTTTGTTCAGGTCCCTAATGCTTAAAATCCCAATCATGTGTTTAACTCTTCAATTCTTTCACATCTACTTATTCATACATAGATTCTTGTGAATTTTTCCTTCTCTCGTAGAATTGCCCTGATTTATGTCTGCCTCTGAGTTCCACAGTCACCTTTCCTGTCTAGGCTCAATTTTGCACTATAATTATTCCAAAACACTTGCTGTTTCCCCTTTCCAACAGTGCCCTCTCCGCTTCATCCCTCTAGCTCTGGAAAAATATACAAGAATTTTACAACAGTCAGATGTGCCTTTTCTTTAAACAAACAAACAAACGAAGAAGTAGGTTAACCAGGCACATCTTCTCAAACTTTCATGGAGTGTTCTACATTATTCTCACTCCCTTGGCCAGTAGAAATTCATGTATTCAGCCAGATGGATTACTAATAAGATTTCTCTAAGCCCAGTTTATGCAGTCAGGATTAAGCAAATTGTCTCTGAATCTTATGACTGAAGCATAAAACTCCAAATCTTCATGCCAAGGTTTGGGATTTATTTGGATTGCATTTATTCCTGCTGCCTTGATATCTCCGCAACACCGAATTATACTCAAAGATGCCAGGACATCACTTACTATATCAAATCTTGGCCATGTTTCTCTATTTTCTGAGTTCACTGCAAATCTGAAAAGTTATCTTGACCTCGGGGTTGGGGGGGGAAAATGAGATGTTGCACCCTTCATTTCTTTGAGTTGAGTTTTTATGCATCTAATGGATCTATCTAAACCACCCATATTGAAATCAGACCTGTGGGGTAAATGCGTCAGATATAATATCTGGAAATGTGGTGCAAACACTGATATAATCTGGTTAATTTTTCCATTTGGCTTCTAATTACTTTCAAATAAAATAAAAATAAAGCAAAAAGATATTACCTATTAAATAGGAGTATCAATTTATTTTCTGACCATTCCTTAGCAAAAGAAACAGAGGAGAAGTATAGTGGCATCAATGTAGTTAACACACATTCACTGGCATCAGTATTTCTATGTTTAGTATATGGAATTTGAGCTCAAATGCACACAAATAATGAAAACACATTTCACAGCAAAAACATATTAATTGTTTAACATCTATCAACAATCAGGAAATGGGGAGGTTGTACTCCCGTTGTCATTAGTTTACAACCAAGTGATTTCTTAATTATCCTCACTGGGGCTCAAAAAGGTATTAAGTACTCAACGATCAGCCACAGAAACAAAGACAAGAATAAGAGCACAGTGTAAGTCTTTGCCAGGCTCAATAAGCACCACCTTGATATACTGATGGTTCTTAATGAAGACAACTATCAGCAATTAGATAACCAACAATTAGGTTGAAAACCAAAGTGTCAAAACAAGAACAAGGAACTGACTTCTGCAAACTAAATTATTTTTAGGTAGCATTTAATCACTCTCCCTATAGCAAAAGACAAATTTTAGTGATTGCACTTTACGAGTAATTTTGCTTTACACATCCCACTTTGAAGGCTTACAATTGAGGTTTTTGTTTTCATCTTTTCTAAATTTGCTGCAAATTAGATTAAGTACACTTTCCTTATGATCAGCTTAGATTGATGAGTACTCAATTCGAAAGGGGCCACATGCAAGTCTTTAAACATCTGAAGACAACACATTGATTCTGGATTTTAGACAGACCTCAGGTTCAGATCTAGCTCCTAGAGAGCAAGATATTTATGAAGTAGGAGAAATGGATATTTTTAAACCATCAGATTCTTCAGTCAATGTGGAGAGTGATTACATAAGCCACCCTAGGTACATAGGAGAGTCTGGGGAAGATTCAGGAGAAGCCCCGAGTCATCCCTGGGTGAGGAGTAGCCATTCATGTGTATGTGCCATTTCTACATCAAGCACATGACCAGAATAGATGACTGTCCTAAGGCAGGGGTTCTTAACAAGGGGTCTGTGAGCTTGAACTGAAATTCAAATAAACATTATCCTTGTGGGGACATGTTGGTATGGGTGTGATATATTTATTAAATAATACACAGCATAGTGTGGACTTAGTAAGGGGTCCGTGGTTTTCACCTGACTAGCAAAAGAGTCCGTGGAACAAAAAAGGTTAAGAACGCCTGCCACTAAAAAATTGTAAAACACTTAACACACTCTTGCATAAAACACTGCTTTCCTTCACATAACAAAAATAGAAATTCTCTCTGATGGCACATTGGCAGGCATCCCACATTTGCCGGTACCACGATTATTTCTGAATGACTTGGCACAACCTTTAATGGCATGTTTCTTGCATCACAGGATTCAATGTTCTATTTTTGCCCATCTCATCGCTTCAGTCTCCAGAAGTTGTATTTGCCTGATCATTACTAATACAGAGCAGCATTTCTGCCTGGCTGTCCTTAGAGTCCACACCTTTGGGCTGCCTTAGAAGTGAGATCACCTTTGGACCATCACTGGCTCAGTTCTCCTGGATGGCATCCAAGACAGAAATGCCTTATGCTAAACTTCACTGCTGTGGCCAATGGTGTTATAATGAGGTTCCAGTGTCAATACCCTCTTCAAGGATCTTATTCCCAATATAAGCACTAGCATTTAAAATGAGGTATTTCTTATAATTTAATTCATTTGACTTTCTTTCCTTAAGGATAAAGGCTAAACACTATATACCAGATAGTATATAGTGCCAGTAACCTGCAGTTTTCCTAAACTAGCACACAGACACAACACAAACATGCACACACACACAAACATATAGATGAATGTATACACAAATGGGTATAAACACATCAAATATCTGAGCCATTAAGCAGAACACATAACATCACAATATATTATGAAACCCAGCTTAATACATAATAAATAAAATTATATGATCATATTAATATAAGTCAGAGTAATATACACATTCTGTTTTCGTGGGACATTGCCCAGAAATTCAAGCAAGACTCCACCTAACTATATATTTATGAGGAGAAATATAGGAGCAAATATTTTCAAGCTTATTGCACTCATACAAAAAGCAGTTGTATCCACAAGGAAAACGGCACAGATCTACCCTCATCAACTGAAACTAGCTTAGCTGAAGAGAGCTTTCCAATTCTTGGCAGAATAACAAATTCTCGAGCAGAGAGGGGAAAGGGGTGAGATTTTTTCTTCTGTAAGTAACTTAATGAATGAAGTACTAATTAACATTATGGCATTGATAAATGGAGAGAGAGATTAGGGATGTACTCGATAGTCAGACCTTCGCAGATGGACTGTCAAAGCCACATTAATTCCTATCTCATTGGAGCATCTGCTTCTCCCATAATCCACTGCCCCTTGGTACGAACAACACAAACTGTTGTGACTCAATTCGATTTATATCAATCTAATTTCTTTTAATCCAATTTGTATTCCAATCTACTACCTTCTAATCACTTAAATCTTCAGCCTCCATCTGGTAAATTTTCTCTCAAAATTAACCGAGCAGATGCCTCTGCGATTGTCTTCCACAGTCAAGCTAATCAGGCACTCACAGTGGCCTATAGAATCTGCTGAATAGGTACGTGACTTACGGTGTTGGCCTACCAGTTACAAACACCATGATGTAGGAAGACCATTTTATCTACCATTAATTGGTTCATTTGCATAACACTGCTTGGGAAGAAATACAGGACATAAAAGCCAAGTGAAGGAAACTACAGGAAGAGAGCAAAATGTGCTCATTTGTCAAGTGAGCTTTACAAGTCAAGCTGTCTTTTGCTTAGGTTAACAAACATGGGGTGAGAATCTCATTTAGTACTGTATGGTCTAAAAAGCTACCCTCTGCACACTATGGGATTAGAGGAGTTTTTTTCTAATCACCACAAAGTCATACTAAGACACAACTTTGACTAACAAATATATTCTTAATTAAGGTTCTGAATTGCAGAACCGTGCACGAATTTATTCACTGGAGCGTATATGATATAAACTAAATAGCCAATGGTTAGCATAGGCTTCCACTCCCATGGAAGTTCCACTGGATCCATAATTAATGTAACAAATTAAACAGCTCCCTATGAGCAGACTAGACAGCACCATCCATGAGATAAATATCAGTCTAGAGGCACAGCAACAAGCAAAAATAAATAAACGAAAAAGAGGCCAGTTCATAAAAAGGCAACATCATAGCAAACCACTTTGAGGAGTGACTGATTTCCTTTGAGACTTATGGGACTGATTTCATTAATTTATCGTCTTATTTCTTACACAATGTGCCTTGGTTACATTAAAAAAATTTTTTTCATATTTTCATATTTCAAGGCTCTGTTTATAGGAATATTCAAGTATTCTCTGTGACCTCATGAGGAATTTGCCTCAGGAAGCCCTGAGCTGTTAAAAAACCTGAAAGAATAACCAAGTTGTAACCATTAAATATAGAATATAGTCTACACTGGAGTGGAAGATGCCTAATAAGTCAGTCTCATTAACATTATTAAACAGAAAAAGGCCAAATGCCTTCATAAAGCCACCATAAAATACAAACAGTTGAATGAAAGAACTGAGTGGAAAATTTATTTCTACAATTCTGCCTAGAGAAAGATACAGAAGGCAAGGCCTGTAGGTGGCTGGGTCACTGGCCATCCGAAACGACCAATGAAAAACCGGGTTGAAGCAAACGGCCTTGGCACTGGAACTTCTGGGAAACTGGAAGAACCAGTGAGTTGGAGGCCAGTGAGAGGACATTGATCCAATTCTATATCTCAGCACCAGGACAGTCAAAGACACACAATCACTCAGTGAATAAAACCAACCACTTCCAGGCCCAGGTAGGCCTCTCACTTGCTGTTGGAGCATTTCACCTCTCAGAGTCTCCATTGTTGCGTCTGTAAAATGGATAGAAAATTTTAATTGCCTCTACACATTGTGTTAAGGATGAAATGAGATAATTCCCATAAACCACACATTGTGAATTCTGAGTACCATATAAATATAACAACAGAGAGCCTTGAAGGGCATGGACACTGGATTTAAATCTGAGATCCAGACTTAGAAGTAGTTGGGTAACAGTAGGCAAATTCCTAACCTTCTTGGTGGTTCAGTATAAAATGGTGACGATGATATCTCCATACTTCATAGGGCTGTTGTGAGAAGAAAATGAATTAATATATGCAATATCCTTAGATCAGGGTCTGACACACAGCAAATAAAACATGTGTTAGCTAAAGGATAAAGACTAAGAAAGTTGTCTTTAAGTTGTAAGTTCTCAGACATGTTTGAATGTGCACTGTTTAGTACCTAAAGAGCATTGTCTTCTCAGTGACATTGTTCTTCTCAATAAAAAGGCAAACCAAGTTATAAGAATATGACTATTTCCAGTGCTGCAAAGAGGTCTAGCCATACGAATCAAAAGAAAATAAGGTTATACACAATTATAGATAGTCCACACAAAATTTGCACTGATATTATCAGTAAGTTGGAATTTTTAAGGCTAAACTGGAAGCTCATAATTTTGAATACTTTTTTAGAGAAGAAACACATTGAAAACAAAATTCTCTATAAATGCCAAGTCTAAAAGTTTTTATTGAAGCAAGTATTAAAGCTTCAGGTTGCTCTATCTGTACATTATAGTGGGTTATTTATGTTACAAAGTGCTACATTATTTACATTGGAAATTAATACTTTTATTTCAACCATTTTCTTTCATTTTTAAAACAGTCATTTGTAAATATTTCATTTACTTTCATTTTGAGATGATAGGAGGTTAGTGAGATATAGCTTGATATAAGAAGAAAGACAATTTATCTTCCCTCTAGTCTTATTTTCTTTACTTTTTAAAATCACTATGATTTAGAAAAACAAACAAAAACAACAAAACAAACATAAATTGTCATATGCGTTTGTGCCATGTTTGTTAAAAGCTACTGTCTTAATTAAACATCTCTCCCAACCAAGTTTTAAATATTTAAAGTAGGCACTATTATTAGGAGCCAGTCTAATTTAATCTCTGAAAAAGTTAAATAGTTAAATAGTCTTTATAAGTAAGACAAAGCAAACATCAACAGAAAACAGAATAAAATGGTTACCGTAACCACCAATGTAGGAGAAAAAAATACAGAGAATTTATATATTACATCTAATGAGAGAGTATAAAAAACGTATTGTGAAAAAATAAAAGGGTCCTTCTAAATAAAACAGCAAGATAACAAAATGTGCTCATTCTTCTCAAACTGTTCACAAGTTCTTGCAAACTTCTGGTTTCCGAACTCAGTGGAAAACAGTCAAAAAGCCTCACTAGCATGCCATAGGAAATAATACATAATTACGACACCCTCCTACAGGAAATACCTGGACTGCATTTTGTTGTTTGTATTAATATAAAAATGAAAAACAGTGACTTATTGTGTTGGTTATTCTACCTGGGAGTTTATTGATAATGGAAACATAGTAAGTCCCAACCCTGATAAGTGACTACTTTAGAGCACCTCTCCCTGACTCATCTCCATGTGGTTAATACATCCAAGAACAGGAATACAAAATAATCTTAAGAGACAGTGCTCAGCCTCAAGGAGAGAGAAAAAAGTTTACTCTCATTTTGAAAATATTACTAATGTTCCCAGTTTCCTTTGTTTGCTGAAATTCATCAATATTTTCATCTGAAGTATTCTTATTTCTATATAGCATTCCACATATGGTAAAACTACCTTCAGATAGAGGTAGGACAAGAAAAAATATTCTTAAGTGAAATTAGCAGGAAAGATATGACCCCTAATAAAAATAGCTGGTCATTCTGTAATGCTAATCAGAATCCTAACAGATAAATTGCAAAGCTAATATAATAAAGTGATATATTTTATGTGTGTGTGTATATATATGTCTATATTACTGGCCAGAAGCAATGTGATTTTCCACTTCCGTTTATGGCTTCTTTTCTATATGCCAGGTTTTAACGATGCAACTTTCCACCTATGAGAATTTAAGCCATATGATGTGCCCTTGACCTGAAAATTGAAAATACAAAGTTTGACATTTTTTAAGTCTTCAAGACTGATCAAAAACAAACAACAACAACAAAAAAAAAAACAAACAAACAAAAAAAAACAACCAGGCAACATCCTGGTTGTTCCTGAAGTACTCATGAAGCTTTAGAAGGAAAGGTTGCTAGGCAGTCAGTCGTCTAACTCAACCCTCAGGGACTTGTATGCTGTGCTGAAATAACATTGCTTCTTCAAAAGGTTACATTCATTCATTCATCATTTATTTATCTACAGGTAAGGCTCCAGCAACTAATACATAGTCACAGAAGGAAAAAACAAAATTAAGGTGATCCTTCTCTAGGCAGGGCTACCGGAAAAATGGGAGAGAAATAAAAAGCCATGAATTCTCCCAGCACAGCTTTTCTTTTTAATTGAACTAGCTGTATTAGTTCTTCTTCCATTCTAAAAGAAACATCTGTCAGCAAACCAGCTGAACTAATAAACACCCTAATGTGTTAGCAAAGACTGTGTCTTGATTCGTTCAAAATATAATAGATAAATATAAATACCCTCTCAGGAATGTAACTAATTCCATTAGTAAGCATTTGCAAGGAACCAAGACATAAAAAATCATCTGTTCCTAACCACTTTTTTATGTCCTTGAGTTATAATACAGATGGAGAGGGGACATATTTTAAAACTGAACTTTAGAGAAAGGGCAGTTAAAAGGATATAAATTAAGATGATAACTGGGACACTTTAAAGTAGCCCTTCACAGGTGTAGAGAACAAAAATTTGTGAAAACATTCAGAGCATACTTGATTACTTATGCTACATCTAAATTTAAATCTGCATCTGTAATCCACAAAGGTTCGTAGTGCTAGTGATAAAAATGAAAGAGTAACCTCTCCATTTACAGAGACAGCATCATTTGTACTACACAGGATTTTAATTTGAATTGTAAAGTTTGCACACTTTTATATTTGTATTAAGCAACTTATGACCAAAAACAGTTACCAAAATAACTGGTTTTAAATAAATTAAAATGCATGCTCTAGTTTACAAACTTCAATTACTCCCTTTTATACGTATGATTTTTCAAGTCATGATCTCCTATAAAACTACAAGACTCTTCATAATTTCCCACTTAAGGATGGAGGAAAATACTGAGCCCACCGGACAAACCTATCTGTTCACCCTCAGCTCGAGGGTCAAGCTGTGTAGTCCCCAGAAAGTGTATTAAATAAGACAACATAATAATGCACTAGGGAGGAAATCACTTAATATTCACATTGACAGGAAAAAAGAAAAGATTAATCACAGGGATTTGTTGTTCTCTAGGAAGACTCAGGAAGGCTCTAGGTTCCAGTTCCAGGAAAGTTGATTGCTTTAAAGTAGTTCACAGCAATGCTTTGATGAAATGCTAAGGATTACTGCAAATTGGCACTGGGTGACAAATGGGGGACCTTCCTTACTTTAACTTCAAATTAATCATATTGTCCCATTGATCTTTGTTTTCTGTAACGTGTTCCTCACGACCTTTTTCCCTCTTCAGTATGGAAAGGCAATCTTTACAATGAATTTTAAACAATTATAAAAAATATTTCCTTTCATGTTTACTTCACCTTACAGGTTAATTTCAGAAACAGCATGCTTTCTTAGCAAATAAAAATGCCATCCATATATTCCTTTTAGCCTGCTATTTCTTATGACAAAGAAAATATTAGAAAGATGGTCGATGTTTACCTCATATTCAGAAGGCTGAGTTACAAGCATTCAACCTGCTAAAGACTATTTTTAATGACAGTAATTAAATATAATTACAACCCTTTTCCCTTGAGGAATTTATTAAGCCCTGTTTGGATTAAATACTTGTTTGCTTAATTTTTAAAGGGGAATAGTTTTCATATCTATTAAGCATTGTCATCAATACTTACCTACAAAACCACCCAAAAGCAGCAACATTACAAACATAATAAAGGCTTACATTTATTTCCTATTCAAGGTTTTTTTAATGAGTTTCTTTTTGACTTCTGGTAATCAGTGCATTGAGCTAAATGATGATGTTTTCCATTAAAAGAAAAAAAAAAAGTTTTCCATTAAAAGAAAAAAAAAAACTTCTTTCTGATACATTTATAGTAACTATAAATGCAATCCTGAATTTAAAGAAAAACAGATTAAAGTGAAATGCACCCTCAAAGCCCACGAACTTAAGGATGGTGGAAGTTTGCAATCTTTCATATATGTTAAACATAATATATATTCATTCACAAATATATGTTGAGCATCTACTATTAGCTCAGCCCTGGGTATGCACTGGTATACAAAACAGAGGCCCATGGAGGTTATCATCTGGTTGTATACAAGTATATAGTATATAAGAATATGTTTAAAATATTGGATATATGACATAAGGGAGGATGTATAAAGAGAAAGTAATTTGGGTTATTGACCAATGAAAGTATTTTCTAAGTAAGTAACTCTTAATCATGGACCTGAAGGATAAATAGGGTTTGCCAAGGTAAGAATTGGAAAAGAAAATTCTTGGCAGTGGGACCAAAATAAGCAGCCTCTTAGGAGGGAAAGACTCGATATGTTCTAGAAACTGAAATAACATCAATGTAGCCGAAGTATTGAGAGTGGGAGAGAAAGCAGCGAGACCAAGTTTGAAAAGAAGGTAGTTAGGTACAACACAATGCAGGAATTTCTAAGGCCATGTTAATGGTTACAATCCTATCACAAGCACAAAAGAAATCATGGAGGTGTTTAAACAGGATGCTAACAGGACCTGGTTCATTTCCAAAAGCCACCCTGGCTACCCTAGGGAGAGCTGGCTGGAAACATGTAGATCAACAAGGAAGCTCTTGTAGTAACCCAATAAGAGACGATGGTAAAATATGGGGATGGAGAGAAGTGGGTAGAGTTCTTATGAAAACTTTTTCACGTTCGATCCTTCTGCCAAAGATGACACACTAAGCTGATGGTTTCCTAACTGCTTTAAAAATGGCTAAAAAGACTCTGAGATGGGAACAAAGACAGAAATCACTCACAGAAGGGAGTATGTACACAAACACCAACTCTGGCCCTCACCTCAAAAGGACTCTGCTGAGGAAGATCTATGCCCTTGGGCAAGCTGCTTAATGAGCATGCATTCCCAAACACCATAACTCTTTTCATAGGAGTGTGAGAAGAAACAATGGATAAGGGAATCAATTTCATTTTTCATTTATGAGTTTGCAAATGGGGGAGGAGGGCTTTTTCTTATTTCTAGGCTGAATGCTTATGGTATAAAGTTTTAGCTAACTTCAAAATTACTCATTATACAACAATCACCTTGCACATTATACTAAAACTACTGAATTCACTTTAACTATATTTTAGAGTATACGGACATATTTTTATTGAATGAGCACGTGTTCATAAAAAGTAAATTTTTCTTGCTTTGAAATGTGTTCATTTATTGGATTTATGAAAGATGAATTACCCTAGTTTAGAATGAGTTATGCCTCCTCAAAAGAAAAAGGTTCTACAGAGAATATTTCCTTAGAAAGATAAATAAAACTACTATCCGTGGTTGTTCCTAGAGTAAAGAGATTGGGAAACAAGAGTGGGTGGGAGACTTGCTCTTCAGAGTATAAAGTTCTGTACCTTGGAATGATTTCTACTCTGCTAGTACTATCTATTTGATATAAATAAGCAAGTACATTGATTAAAAATATATATATATTTCCTCCCCCAACACAATAACACACCATTCAGTTCATTAACATCTTGGTTTATATCCGTAAGTCTTCCAAACATGGCCCATTTTTACTGCCCACCTCTACCTCGCCCCCTCTGCAGAAAAAGCTGCCTCCTTGTTTCCACAAGATGTTGTATTCCATCTTCTACCAAAGATACCTCTGTAAAATGTAAATCAAATCATTATACTTCTGTGCTAAAACCCTCCAAGGGATTTTCTTTGTATTTAGGAAAAAACCCAGACTCCTCACCACCATCTAGGAGACCCTATCTGTTGCCACCCTTGCCTTCCTCTACTCTATTCTGTGCCACCACCACCACCACCACTACACCCCTTGCTGACAACCCTCTAGCCATACCATCTTTCTGTCTGTTTCTTTCCCAATTTAGGGCGTTTGCATGGGCTCTGCCCTCTCCTTGGAATGCTTTCCCTGCAGACGTTTGCAAGTCTGGTCCTTTTACAGATCTTAGCTCAAGCATGCCCTGCTAGCATAGGGCTTCCCTGATAACTCTATGAAGTCATAATAACTCCAGCACAGACGTAACACTGTGATGCTCCCACACAACTCCTATTTGTCTTGAAAAGTATCTAACAATTTATTTGATTGCTTTGCATACTATCTCTCTCTTCCTCCTCCATGGCTTCTAGCTTGTCACCTCTCTAAGAGCAAGCACTTGGTCTGTGCTGCTCACCACTATTATCCCAATGCCTTCAGTACTTTTAGTGCATAAGTATAATTCAGTGATTATTTACTGAAATAATTAATGACAGAATAAGAAAGTCATTCAGTCTAACCACCTCCAGACATTTCTGCCAAATGTTTGAATAAGCTAGGCCTGAATGACTGAAATACTAGGACTCACTGACTCACAAGATATCATAGTATGATTTTATCAGTATGCTCTTTTTTTTTGGATCAAATCAACATGTATGTCCTTCAAATTTCTGCCCATTGCTCCTAACTTCAGCCTTACCTTTGTATTATACAAAGCCTGTCTAATCACTCCTCCACAATGATACCAGATATTTGAAAATTGAGATTTTCATCAACTTATTTTCCTGGCAAATTATCAACTATTTCTCATATCATATTTTAAAACCCATTTCTATCCCCTCCCCACTCTCCTGTCTTCTTAACCAAATTCCAGGGTTTTTTCTGTCTTAAAATTTAACTCTCTTAATTGAAAACACACTTCCAAAATCGTGTAACAACACACACTAGAATACAACTATCACACCTTTTATTTTAAATCAGAAACCAGCAATTTTTTTCTTAAAGGACAAGATGCTACATATTTTAGGCTTGGGGAGCTATACAGACTTTGTCACAACTAGTCAACTCTGCCTGCCTTTCTAGGAGGAAAAGTGTCAAAGGAGCATGGCTGTGTAAATTCTATTTGTGGACAATGAAATTTTCACATGCCATGAAATACTATTCTACTTTTGATTTTTACTCAGTGATTTAAAAATGTAAAAATCACTGTGAATTTTTGTGGGCCCTACTGAAACAGGCAGTAGGCTGCACTTGGCCCATGGGTTGCAGTTACCCACCCACTTCGGAGAATGTCTTCTATTAATGAAGCCTATGAACACATTAGCATATGGGAGTGGGTTGTACATCATACTGTGGAATTATATTGAATTTAATGTTCGCAAAAACATTAAAGTATTTATCTACAAAGTCCAGTCCTAAGTCCACCTTTCCTCACTCTATTTTGATGCCATTTGCTCTCTCCCACAAATGAATAATGTGCTTGTATTACACTTTCAAGATATATTTCCTTTTGGAACAAATATTGAATTTAACTGTTAAGTGATTGGAGAGTAGGAGGTTTTAGAAATCTGCAATGGGAAAAATGATTATATTTTATTCTATACAAATATTCATCAAAACAAAGGTTATTCTTAATAGGATGATTTGTTCATTCTCATTTAAAAGAGACAAAACAAAATGGTTGCTATCACTTCCCCTGGGAAATGGTGGCACAACAGAAGGAAACATCTTTGCAAACGCTGTCTTAATTTAACTCTTTGTTTCCAACACATAAGACTTACAGCTTTCTTTCATCACCAAAATATGTTTTCTCATATCAAATTAAGGTTCACACCCTTGACATAAATATCAACCAAGAATCATGTGCACTCCTGGTAATGAGAGAGAAGGGGAACTCCAAAGTGAAAGAATAGCTCTTTCCTCTACCTTCAAATTTATAACAATTTCAACAAGACTTATGGTGTCTTTTTGGAAATTATTGCATAAGTGTGTGTGTATATATAAAATGTACATATTATATACATTTATAATTTGTATATATTATATACAATATAATGTGTATATAACATATGTATATATTATATATGCATATAATTATCTTGAGAATAATTAAAAACAAGCCAAGAAAAAATAAGAATAACGCAAAGAGAAACACAAATGAAGCACGATTTAACATGATTGTTTAGAGTTGAAGATTAAATCTTAAAGAGGTATACCCTGTAAAAAAAAATTGTAAATATGATTTTAAAATCAATACATGAAGTAGTCATCACAAGAAAAAGAAAAGATTTAGAGCATCTTTCCGTGTCTTCTTTAAAAATCTGAGATCATCTGGCAACTTTCAATGAAAACATGACATTTAAGGCTCATATCTTAGCATAACTACTTACATACTAAGAGCAGCCATGGTTTTCCTACCTATTTCCTGAGAGCTTGTGTCCTCTGGGGCTAAAGATAATATGTCACTAGGGAATAGATTAGCTTCACAAAAGAATTTATGAAAAGAAGAAACAAATACTCAATTCAACACTTGAGTTTATGCCAAGCATAGTGCTAGGTGTCTTCATGCTTTATATTGGTTAATATTATATTCACAAAACAAATCCCGTGACATTTTCCACAATTTTTTAGTCACTGCTCGTATACAACTCAAAAATCATTTCTTTCATAAATATATCAACTGTTTCTGATTTAGTATTCATAGATAACACTTTCTTTTTTACACTCATGGGTGTTCATTGGCTTAACTTTTGCTAAATAAAGATAACAATGAAAATATCAATGCAAATATTCTCACTGTCCTGATTTTGTGATAATCACGGTAGGCTAAACATTTAACTATATTAGAAACCATGCATGTGTCCCCAGACCTAGTTTTCCTCCCTAGGCCTGGTTTTTAGAATGCTGGTGATAAACTAAGAAAAAAAAAAAAAAAAAAAAAAAAAAAAGAAAATATCAAATACAAGTAGCAAAAAAAAAAAGTTTGTGAATAAATGAAACAGATTCTTATTTAACATACAACAGATAGAAAAACTAGTGCCCACCTCAGTAGAAATTAACCTATTAGCTGCATCTGCTTGGAGATACCCTGGCTTCAGTCAGTATGTTTTGCAAAGGGAATAACAGCTTTGGTATCAATAACTGGTATTATTAAAAAAGCTTCTACTATACCTGGCTCATCTGTAGTGCCAGCTAAATACGTCAGGGAAGCCACAGCGTTGAAAAGACACCCTGAATTAATGCTGAGAATATCCTCTGGAATTGCTTCATTAGCCAATTGTTCATTTGTTCACAGCATTCGGTTTAACAAATCCATTTTAGTCACTCTTAGATGAAATAAGAGACAGTTTTCGAAATCTTTGGAAAAGTTGCTAAGACCTACCAAACAAATGCAAGCTGATTTTGTTATGGTACCTGTAATGTTGAGGATAGGGGTTGATTCTTGTTCTTAAAATGATATTTAAACCACATACAAATGAAGAGTTAAAAATCTGCTAACCCAAACAATCATACCCTACAACCTTTAGTCCCTGGTCACTAAAGTCAAATAAGCAGTTCTTGGAATCAAAGCTACCATCGGAAGGGGCAGCCCTGGACATTGCATGGCATTTATGGGTAGCATGACAGGCTTTATTCAACATGTAATAGTAGGGGAAGCCCTGGAAAGGTGATTTTAAAGATCAGAACTAGACTTCTATGTGAGAAATGCTGGAAAATGGCTTAGGACATTTGTTAAGTTAGGTGGAAGGACTGTATAAATGTTTAATATGAATATAGTATTCTTTTGGTATAAGGCAAGCTATTTAATGGCTAAATTATATTTCTCATTTTGAAGTGTCATGTATGTTAATATGACAAAATAAAATCAAAACTGGTACCTGTTTATATGCAAATCTGAGAAATAACCTCTGTGCAGCTAATAAACTTGGGAACAACAATGTCCAAGTTGCCAAAGAAGGCAGAAGTGGAACTTGCCCGGCTCTTCTCACGTAAATGAAGATTTAGCTCAAAATAAAGTGGTGCCATCAGATTAAAAAAAAAAAATTGCTAACCCAAATATGGGGTTTAACTTTAATATGTGCATCTTTAACATTAGCTTTTACATCTTCATGTAAACTTATTTTCCCTATTCTTAGTTATTTAATTTACTGCCCTCAAATTGTTGTATCATTTGCTGAGAGATACTATATGTAAACATTTTTCACAGAGTTTTTTTTGCTAAGGAAATTTTTCAAACTGATATTTGTCAACAACATAGATGACAAAATTTGGGGGGAATTATATTGGAATATTTATTAGTAAACAAAGCAGAAACTATGTAACAAAGAAGTGATTTTGCATCCATTTTTTCCATCTGCAGTTAATATCATCAGAGTTATCACTGGCAAAAGTAGGCATTTAAACTTAAAATTTGATGAGTAATATGAATAGCTTTCATTTAATTATAATTTAAATGTAATTTTGAGTTTTCTCAATTTAATTGAGGGCAGGTAGTTATAAAACTGCTAAGATGAAGAGGGGGCCTTTTCAAAATTATTCCAATTGTTTATTTTTCCATTTCCACTAGGTGCACCCATCTTAGTAAATGTATTAGATTGTTACTATGCTATTATCAATTACCAAATTGATTATGATAAGACATAATTCCTTCTTGTCTCAAGTAAATGGACATATTCTGGGTCATTTTTTATAGATATTTTTTAAACACCTGTGACCTAGAGAAGACTCTTCCTTTGTAGTAAGAAATAACTTTAGCTTCAATGCCAACAGAGTCCTAGGAGAAAGCTAATTATGCCAATTTTGCAAAAACAGATGTATGGTGATTTTGCGATATGGACTATTTTACACCAGGGACAAAGGCCAAACCATTCATCTCAATTTACTTAGGACCCAAGGCTTAATTTGAACTCTGCCCTCAGAGTTGAAAGGTTATCTGTATATCCAATAATAGGACAAGACACTATTTTCAAAGGGAAACGTAGATACTTACCTTCATATTCCATTAATTTTTCAATTAAAATAAATGAAATTTTATGTCTTTGCATTATGCAAACAAGGGTACTATTTTATTATTTAAATTGATCTTTAAAATGAATCAATTTCAAGAAATGTTTTATAATTTGAGCTTTTATTAATGTAACAAAATATTTAATCAATAGTGTGGATGATGGCCATTGATTGAATCTCCTCATTTAAGGTGCTCTCAATCTTGATTGCCAATAGTCAAATGACACCTGACTAAAGATTGCTAAGAATCTTGTTACTTGCTGACTTTAATGGAATTTTGAAAATAGGTCACAGGAATGACAGGTAATTGGGTTTAAATGAAAATACAAAGGGAAGTGCAGGGCTATTTTTTACAATTAATTTTTAAAGAAAAAGATTTTTACTTGTTCATTCATTTCTTGCAGCAAAAGAGAATAAGTCTATTTTCCTAAAAGTGAGTTGCAATCTTTCTTGACCAACCTATATGTATTAAGAATACAACTGATTCCCCTGTTAAAAACATCTCCTCAACATGTGATTTATGGCTCCACTCAGTTCCCAGGGAGCTTCTGAGGATTAATGAGATGATTGCCAAGTGCTGGAAGCTCCTTGGGGGAAAGAGTATGATAGTATTACTAAATATTATTGTGATTTTTATTATTGTATATGCAGTTCCCTGGACTGTTTATTTCTTAAACGAATTTAACATCCTTCATTGAGCCAGATCCAAATTACATTTGAATCACTGAATAAAAATACTTTGTGAGCACTTTCCTGCCCTCCCCTCAATCTGGGAAGCTACAATTTGGTCACTTTCCAGAAATCCATTTTCTTTCCTTTGGCTAAGCATTAAGGCTATCAAGAGTTAAATGCTAGCTAGCTACCTCCATATCCCCCTGGCGATCATCAACCTTATGTAAAAATGGGCAATGAGAACATCAGGGAATCATTATCACAAATATTTTATCATAGAAAATAATACATTCTCCTACTTTACTCAGCAGAAAATCAAAAGATTTGAGTGAGAAAGCACAAATCATTATTATACAGACTGGCTTCTGATTCAAGGGTTTATCTCCCAAATTTTTTAATTGTTACAAACTTCTGCACTTATTCTATAATGAAATATGAACGTTTTATATTTTGAAATATCATTAGTATTCAAACTATTAACTTTACTAAAATATATAATATAAAATTTGCAATGTATATAAAATATACTTTACTACGAATTTTTCTAACTTGAAATTTGTTTCACACTCGTATAAGCTAATCTTTATATCTTAACCTCCTTTCTCTGATATTTAATTTAATGTATTCTCTTTTTAAGGGGATTTAAAAAAATAAAGTCAATCATTTATGACAACAATCATAATAATTAAATAAACACAATGAACACAGGTATTTTCCTTTCATGACATAACATAATAGAAAGCTTAACAATAGAAACACAAGCCTATTCATTTTTCTACAGACTTTAAAATTAACACGAAGGAAACAGGTTTACAGTTCTATCTAGACAAGTAAATTAACAATTACAATAAAATGTGTGTATTATGAGTATTTTTAAATGAGAAATTTAATTTAAACATGCAAACATAGAAAGGAGATAGCACAGTCAAAATTCAGAATACTTAAACTGTGTATATTTGGGAAATGATAAACAGAATCGTTTTTAATTTGCACAAAGTATTGATGATTTCAGAAAAATCAAGGGGTAAAGGTAATTTCTGCTGAGTCTAGAACAAGCAATGACAAAAAACAGCTGAATTAATCGGGCCATCTTAATTTAATTCAACAAATATTTATTGAACATTACTTACGTATAAGACTCTTTGCTACCCACTACAAGCAATAACAAGTGGGGTAGAAACGGTTCCTGACATGAACTAGCTTTAACATGACTGTGATTCATAAAACAAGTACTTAAAAAAGTACAGCTCAAGTGAAGTAAGATTTAATCCAGGGGACAGCAAGAAAGAGTTACGGGTGTTCATGGGGTAAGGAGATGCTGTCAATCTTTCCTTAGCTTTGCTGGCTTGCAGTATGTATTGAAACTTTTTTTTTTCTTTTGGTAACACTCCTGGTTCTCTCTCTAAATTCATAATTTCTTTACTCAGCTCACTGGTTAACTTGTGGTTCCATGACACATTCTTCCTGTTTTATTCCTTAACATCTTCTCACCAAACATGGATGCACATTAGAATCACCTGAGACAGCTTTTAGAAAGCCCACCTGGGCTCCTCCCCATTCTTCTGCAGTAACTTGTCTGGGCTGGGGCCTGGGCACAGCCCCTGGTTAGAGCCCACACATCGCCAGGACTCAGCTCAAAGCATCCTCCTATCCTTTTCTCACCTCTAGAGTGGTTTATATTTCAGTCCCCTATGTTCCCACTGCACCTTAAGGCCACCTCTAAGCAAACAGCTGATCTGATCACACTCTACAGTAGTCAAGGATTTACTTGCACGGCCTCTTCCACCAGCCTGTGAATTCTCCAATGAGCATAAGAGTCCTCACAAAGTCTGCCTATTGTCCTTGGATCAAACCGAGACTCCTTACCCACCCAGCCTAGCCTTCTTCTACCTTCCCTATTTGCTCACAACTTTCTTGGCCACTTTCTTACAGGTTCTCAAATGTGCCAGGTTCTTCCCTCCCCCAGCCCCCTTCAGAACCTTCCTTCAGCCTGGACCGCCCTCTTTGCCTAACTATCGCTAATCCCCCAGACATAAATGTTACTTCCCCAGGGAGGCCTCCTGGCCCAATACAATTTTTTTTTTCATAGTTTCCACTGTAATACTTGAACTCAATCGAAAGTACAAACCTATTCAGTGTGATTATTATCTAACTTTCCCACTAACTAACCTGAAAGCTCACCACACTATTACAAGTATCCAGCACAGTGCAGATACTCAGTAAATATATTTTGAATGAACTAATGCATGAATGTGCCTGGGTGCTACCATCTAAACTAACAGTCATAAAAAACTTGAAAACAGAAAAACAAGATGCAATTTAATTAAAAAGTAAATATTCTTTACCATGTTCCAACGATCTTTTTTTTTTTTTTTTTTTACTTCCTAAAGAAGACTGACAATTTTACTTGAGGTCTTCACTAACCTAGAGAGGAGTTAGAAACTCATTCTTAGGTATGTTGTGGAAGAGGCAAATAGGTTATACCAGAGGACACACAGTAATTTTTATTTAAAGCAACAATAACAAGGCTATTGAGAATATCACTTATATTCAGTGGAACTTTCCAGGTAACTTAATGTTAGAGTTATTGTAGCTATAATTTCTACAAGAACATTGCCTCAAAGCAATTGAAAAAAGCTAGGTTGCGATCACGTTAAAAGCATCTAAACCCAGAGATATTTACTCACTTGTTCTATTCAGGTGATACTTGAAAGCTTAGTAAAAGACTTTGAACACATTTCTTATCCCAAATATTCTAAGGGCATTTTTAAAATAGCAAATTAGGAATAAATGTAACTATTCTCCAAAACACACGCATCTGATTACAAAATTCAAATACACTCTATATCCAATAATGTACATTTTTTTAAGGTTACAAAATCCAAAGTAAAAAATTCATGTGCATCTTAACTATTCCACAGAAATGCTAAGACAAAAGGGTAGAAATGTCAAAAACTTTGAAACTGCTTTTGTATATTTAAACTAATCTATGTGTATGTGTGAGTGCATGCATGCGTGCATGTTCCTATGTGCATGTGTAGTTATAATAGATATGTATGCACAATATATGTGCATAAATTACATATATGTGTATACATGTATAGTCTTTAATCTGTAAAACACGTTAACATGGATTTTGTTTATGGCCTCAATTCAACCATAATCTTAGTTTTCATGTTAGAAATATTAAGCAATATAGTCAAAAATTTAATTATATAATTGTATCTACCAGCCTTAATAAAGATTTCCCAAAAAATTGAATGTCTTGTATCTGAGTCTTGAGTTGCCCCTATATTTAGTGTTATAGAAATTATATCATATACACTATTTTTTTCCAAGCACTTAGGTTCCAGTGTTACCCAGTCTTTAATTTTTTAACCATATAATTTCAAAGAAATGAGAAGTTGCTAGTTTCTCACAATACGAAATGAAATGTTAAACAGTACTTGCATCTTTCTGTAAGTAAAAGCACAATATGAATTATGTTATTAATAATATGCAGTAGAAGCTTTCATTTACAAATATACATCTTTATTTTTGTTATCTAATCCCTGTAAATCTCATCAAACAAAATTAGATCTATAAAGCTGTACTAAATTTGCTGAATACTGCCTCCCTTTTAAAAAAGTTTTTACACATGTGGATCAAGAAAGGATGACTTCATCAGAGAATGTCTTAGCTACATTAAAGAAAAAAGTTGGGAAATACAGTGATAGATCTTTGTGGCCACCATCCCTTTTTCTTTTTATACTCTGAGAACTTTATCTTGTGAGAACTTGTTTAGACTGAGTGTGGCTTAACAAAGTTGCTATTCAAATATTTCAGGGCTTTCTATGATCTAATGTTTTCCCACAGAAGGAAAATTTTCTCTTTGTGTGAGATAAATACCTACAAAATAGGTCACAAATCCTCTCCTGAAAGGCAAAATATTAGTATCACACAGTCATTTGTAATGTTAATTCAACTACTCTAACTTTTTAATGTAATGCATTCATACTGCTTAAAAGCTTTTATGTTTTATAAATGATCATGATTTTGTCAAACCAAGTTCACAAAATGTTATAAAAATTCTTTTGATTAACTTGTCCCTACTTTTTAATAATTGAGGAGGAAACTAAGAAATGATCTGGCTGTTATATTAGTTACTAATTTACAGAAATAAATCAATTGACATTGGATGCAATAAAGTTCTTTAGCATAAAAAAATTTAGTCTATTTACATTTATATAACAAGAGTACCTCAAATATATTTTTTTCTCAACTTTTTGTAAATGAAACAAAAATTAGAACTACTCAGAAATATTGTGATAGGATAACATGTAAGGGTATCACAATGCAGAGGAAAAAAGGAGAATGAGTCTCCTCTACTATTTTTTGGTAGCATCTATATTTCTATTATAGATTAACTAAGAGACTTTGTATATTTCTAGTCATGCATATGTGCCTTGTCTACAAACTAGGCCCTCCTATTATGAGAATGAAAGCTCCTTCATAAGAACAGTATGCAATTTACTGGCTAATAAAGAAACAAAGAGAATGAATTTTATGCAGGAACCCCTAATATCAGTCCCATCGTCAATATTTTTATATGCTCCCTATTACAGAATGATGGATACTAGGTACAAAAGTGTTTGACGTTAGTGGATAGAGGCAGAAGATGCTGAAAAAAGAGAAAACCTAAAAAATAAATTAAACTATAACGGTACTGTGTAGAAATTACAGAAGGATGAGTTCCAGGTAAATACATTATGTATATGCTCTTTCTAAACAAAGAATGGGTGCTTCTCCAGTTATGTACCATAACTCAAAATCTAACATGTAGGCACTTAATTATTGGGGCTCCAGTCTTAATAATCATACATTACATTGTAACAAAGTTAAAAATATATATTTATATACACATGATGAGTCTGTAGATTCAGACTCCTCTCAATCACTGCCTGCAGGGATGTCATGATGTGAGGCTCCACGCTCATATGCAGAGAATCTCCCTCACACAAACTCCCCTGGGCCTTTATTCTCAGGCAGAGTAGTCTTAGGCCCAAAGCACCAAGTTTGTCAAGAGGACATATATGAGTTTAAACAGTCATTTTACTGATCTCCCAAACTCCATACAATACTTTTTTTCTTCTACTGAAAATAAGGAAGACCCTTGACGTTAACAAGTTTTGAATTTACTAATTGTATAACTTTCTGCATTAAAAGCCATCTAAAATTAATTCATCCAACATTGAGTTGTTTAAATTTAATTCATCCAACATTGATTGGGCCCTACTATGTGCAATTCAGCTGATATAAAATTGACTAAGACTATGAGATTTGACATGTACTACAGAAAGTTCTCCCTGAATTTGTCGTTGGTTTTGAAGATAAGGCTGGCAAGCTATATTCTCTATACAATGGAAACTGTCTGGGCTCTGCAATGGAAACCTTGTACATGGTTGGAATCATACTTTTAAATCACTTGCAAATCTACAGCTGAGTTCAAATTTGCACTAGCCCAAAAGAGTGGAAAGAAAAGAAATCACATTTGGTAAAACCACTGCCAATATCTTCAACTTTGCATGAAAGCCAGGAGAGCCATAAAGAAAAATATCCCCTCAAATAGTCAGAAAGAGAATCAAATCAAATATGTTTAGGGGTGCCTTCCTTATGCTGCACCCTCCCAAACCCCATTTTAAACCCCTAGCAACATCTCCTGCTCTCTCCCTTACTCCACACTCGATCCAATTCTGCCTAATCTACTTTGGTTGTGAATCAGTCTCTCTCCCTTCACAGCTACTGACACTTCCTTTGTTCATGCCCTCAGCATTTTGTACCTAAAGTGCTTTCTCTGCCTTTTGTCTACTCACTTTTAAACCACCCTCTCAGATTGAACATATTGTATTTTTGAATAACATTAAGCCACTTTAAAACCTCATGATGGGTCTTCATTGCGTTTCTCTAGAAAGCTTCCAAACCCATTTCCATGAATCCCTTCTCTGCCTTTATACTTCAACCAGAAACACATTTTTATTAATCTCTTGCCCAATGCACCCTTTCCTCCCCTATTCCCAGCATCACACCACTTTTTCAAAATGACAATCACAGCACTCATTTATCTTCTTAAGACTGCTTAAGTTACCTGCCAGGAAAAGCTTTCTCACAAAGCTCTAGGCAGCCTTTTAGGTTCCTGGTGCTCCCTGCAAATACCTCAACTGCTGCATTCCTTGAGGGCAGTGGCCTTCTTTTAGTCAGCGGGGATCTAAAGAGCCCATAAGCTAGCATGTCATAAGTACACCCCAAACATTTTCTAAATGTACAGAAGA
The DNA here is from genome assembly GCA_029593785.1 of Cabassous unicinctus. Lineage (NCBI taxonomy): Eukaryota > Metazoa > Chordata > Mammalia > Cingulata > Chlamyphoridae > Cabassous > Cabassous unicinctus. The sequence continues at coordinate 29,411 of JAQZBX010009459.1, forward strand.
CTGGTGATGAAGTTAGAGAAATAATGTTGGGGTAGGGGTATATTCGTCTTCCAGCTCCATCTGCCTCTTGCCACATCCCAGCACATCCTTCTTTCAGTTCCTCTAGTGAAGAGGGGATATTTTATTTCTACAAGATATTTATATCCTGCAACTCACAGCCAGCCAGTCCATTGCCTGTTTTTGTACAATGCAGGGTAAGATTGTTTTGAGTTTGGGTTTTTTTTGTTTTCACTATTAACAGGTAGGAATAAAAAACAAAAAAAAATATTTTGTGATGCACTAAAGTTATAATTCAAATTTCCATGTCCAAAATAAAGTTTTATTTTCATTTACATATTATTTGTGGCAGCTTCTGCCCTACAAAGGCAGGTGTGAGTAGTTGTGACAGAGGGTGTACGTTCAGAAAAGCTAAAATAGTACCTGGCCCTTTATGGGAAAAGACTCTTGACACCTGGTTTACAATATTATGCTCCCTTTACTGACAAGCAGAAGCACCAGGAGACTGCAAGAACAAGATGGAATTGATGAGCATTGGCAGTCAGCTCTGCATTCTTTCTGTTCTCTTGGGTTTATCATTAATGAAATAAAATAATATCCAAACCTCAGGTACTAGCTTGTATGTGATGTCTATCAAACATTCGAAAGTGTTTTAAACCAAGAAAGGTGATTTGAAAAGTCAGCTGCCACATGCTGAAGCAACATGGTCGCTGATCTTTTTAAAAGGAAAAAAAAGAAAAAAAAAATCAAATTAGAGGATATTGTTCTGCTCCCTACTATTAATTCATTCAAAATAATGGGACCAGAAGAAAAGACAAAAAAGAACTCCAACTCATGTAGCCAATCTTAGGTATTATTTTCTACTCCTGTAATCATTTTCCAGCTCTCTTTAGAACAGAGGCTATCAAATTTTTCACATTTCTCTTCAACTGTATAGCCCCAAAGGGCACATGTCTGTCTAATAAGCACACACTAATGCTGAAAGTAGTAAGAGGATTATGTTCTGGATCCTGTTCAACCAATACATCTAATTACCATTCTTGTCTATTTACACAGTGGACTCACATTGTTTACTACCTTTCCTTTGAAATACAATTCAACTTTGTACTAAGCACCTCCTATAATTTAATGTATTATTAATTTCATTTTAAAACTTCCAAAATCCTATACCCACCAAGCATCAGCTACCGCAACCCTACTCCCCCATCCCTTGGTAACCTCTAATATACTTTCTGTCTCTACAAATTCAGCAATAATTTTAAATTAAGAGTATTTTCTACCTAAATATTGCTCATTGCTTTGAAGTTTTTCTGACACATGGTCATGAAAAGAGGTTGGTGAAATATTTTGAACAGGGGTACATTTTTGCCACTCTTTTTCATCCAATATTTAAATCGGTTTACTAGTGTCTATCTTAATTTTGTTTCTCATCTGTGCAGACCAGGATATACAGAAATTCTACACACATACTTCTTTAGTTTTAATTAGACAAGCATCTTCTTACAGAATCTTCTCTTTGTACTACACTCCAGCTTCTATGCTGCCAAAATCTCTCTTCCTCACATGCCTTGGCAATGAAGTGCAAAACGAAATAAGTATTTCAATTGCACTTAAGCCACATTCATTGAAAGAGAATCTCCCTCATCAGTGATGCACTACTCCCTAAATGGCCACTATAATCTTGTGACCTTTAAACTGGGACATGCCACCCCCACTCTGATTCACTTTCTCTCCTTGTCCCCCACTCCCATACTTTTCCCCTGGGCTCTTTCAGTTTTATTGCTTTGCTAGCTTCTCCCTCGAGTTAGATATCTAGATTTCTGATTATTTCCCTCAAGAATTAGTTTAAATTTATATACCAAATAAAGCATTAGCTCTTAATCTGCTAAGAATATTTTCTGCCTAAATTCCTATAAATCATTTCAATGTTGGTTTATTTTTGGGGGGAGAGGGCTATGATAGTTTTCCAATGTTGAGATATGTAACTACTTTGTCGTTTTGGTCTCCACTTTAGGTTCCTAATAAAGATGTTAAATCAGACCTCACTTAAAGCTGATCTCTAGGCATCACCCACCAAATCGTTACATTTTCATCTCTGATTGCCCTTGGGTATTACCACCTCTTAACAAGATATTTCACTTCCACCCAGTGAAAAACAGGTTGCAGGAAACATCACACAGAGTGTTTTCAATGTTGTTTGTTCTCATATTTAGACGAAAGTAAAGACTTTTGAACAAACATGAGTATATATAAAAGAAGCAGAGTGGAGTACTACATCAAAAATAAGCTAAAAATACACAAGTTAGAGCAGAATAAGAAAGATTTTTTTAAAACTATGGCTTAGTTTAATTTACCACCTAAATATTAACAACCTGTATAACATGAGAATTATGCTCAACAGTCCTAAAATCAGCATTGAAAAGCATCACCTTGCACTTTCTAGTTGCCACACAACAGGTGACCAGAACCAGAATCTGTTCTATCTAAGCAACGCAGATGATTCACAGGGTTCCTAAACCTCTAGCAATTTTATTTCAACTGGGTCACACATGTAAAGTAATAAAAAGATATAAAGAGAGAAGTAACTGTGATTATAGGAATATCATATCTAATCCCTTCTACTAAACTAGTATCTAGATTTAAACACACACACACAAAACAACTTCTTGGTAAATCACAGCCTGTCCCTTACATCCAAGTGCTCATGGGAAACTCACACCTGCCACCCTGAACACCTTCTCATTAGATGCTTCTCCAAAAATCTCAAGAGAATTGTAATTAGTTTCTTTAGCAAACAAACAAAAATGCTATTTGGATATTGTGGAATAGATCTACCTAGACAACACTCTAAAGATGAGGGCTAAAAGCACTTTTTTTAGTTTGATGATCATTACAAACATTGCCAAGCTGTAAGAAGGCCTGAGGGATTTTTTTTTCAGCATTCATTTGGGATATTTTTTAACATTTCAATTTCATTTAACAGTTGCCACAATTAACAGTTCATGAAGTACCATTTTTAAAAAGACCATTGCAGGTATTAAAAATTTAGCAACTTCTTTGTCAAAAGCGTTGACAATGTATAAGATCTAATTTGCAAAATAGTCATAGAAGTATGAAGACCTTTCTTGTCTGCCTTTTCCCCCCCATTAAAAACAGAAGGTATTAATCACCCGATTTCAAAGGCAGCTGACTGATGCTATTCACTGAGTTGGGCATTCTCACTAATGTGGCCCCATGAATAACTCTCAAGGCTTTTATTAGCGCTCTGAGTGGACTCTTAGCAGAAGCCCAGCCTCCCTTTTGCAACCCTCATCCCCTCAGGCTCCAAAAGGATTACAGATAATGGCTGAGAGAAAGCATCATTGGTAAAAACAAAAGTTTTTAAAGGGAGAAAAATGGGAGCAAAGTGGACATATTGGAGACAAGTCATGATTCATGGCCTGTACTGTGTCCTGCCTCTCTGTCTCTAACTCAATACACTCTTTAGTTTTACTGTTGGAAGAGGGAGGACCAAACCAGTGCACTTCTCCTAGCAACCAATGTCAGCCAGCGAAGAAGGCATGTCATTTGCTCAAAGGGAAAACGGAAGAATCTGGGGTCATACAAAGCCAGACACATGTTCTTTTGCATTTGATTCCAAATTAATTATCAAAAAGGATGCAGTAAATGCTAAATAATTCTGCTTTCTGTGAATGTTAACAATCCACAGAACTAAATATCAGCTTGTCCACTTGCTATAATAGTTGAGTTTCAAATGCTGGTCCAATCCAATTTACACAAATGTTCAGTTTTTCCCTTGTTCTAGCCCTTACTCCCATCATATTTCATAGACATCACCCCTCCCAGGTATATCCTGTCACCTCCTGGATATTTCCAATGCTAAGATTATGCGGTAACTCCTATCTGAAAGCTTAGAACTTCATCCTGGGGGGAGACAGATTATAAAAGCAATTGCCTGGCCATCTTATTTGTATGCCATGCCATGTTTAGCTACTGCTGAGAAAGATAAAAACAGCTTTCTGAAAAGAAAAAGTTGGATGAAATTGGAGTTTAAATTTAACATGACAAGATATTTACAGAGAGCCTCAAAAATCTGGGGAGAGTTTCATAAGATCTGACTGATGCATGTCACAGGTGTTGTAGTTAAACACAAAAGTACAATAATAATCTACAGCCTGAAAGTGTCCTTTAAAATAAAAGTTGTCTGTTGGACTGTGAAAAGAGCACAGGCTTCAAACAACTCAGAAATTTATTCAGATCTTATAGACATGTGTAAGTGAAGAAGAAAAAAAAAAAACTGCCTAAAATCTGTACACACATGTTGTACATATTTTGCCCATTCTTTAATCTTTCATTTTGTATTAAAAGCTGACATTATTCAGCCTTTCAAATCACAAAGATGGGATTGAAACACTTAAAAATATACTTAGCTACAAAATCACCTACGTGTTTTCATGAGAGCCAGAAAGCAACATACCAGTTAAATCTGTTAGCACTTCTTTTCTGGTAATGGTATTAAACAGCATTGGGCAGCTTGAGAAGGAAAGGTGGATGCAAACCTCAACTGAATGACAGCTTGAAGATCTGTGAGCACAGAGCTCACGGACCATTGAATACCTTTTTGTTAAATTTTAACTCTTGAGATTTTCACTGCAGTGAAAAAAAAAAATTCTGAGACCATCAAATTAAATGTTCTAACGTCTCATTGTCCATATTTCATGAAATTAATGCTGACTAATGTTAAGCTACCTGGCATTCCCTTTCAAAAAGTTACTTTCTGACTACTCAGTTTCTCCTCCAGTCAATGATAGATATTTAGCAATGACTTGAAGGCTTTTCGTTGTTGTTCACTTTCAAACACATTTTAGAATAGGTAAGCAGTTGCATATTTAAAGGAGGAAGGTAAAATGCCTTCTCTATTTTAATGGATCAGCAATGAACCTGGCGTTCAATACCTACATTGTTATTTGGCAATACATTAAAGTTCACTTTAAAATAAAGATTAAAAGCACAACTTAGGAGTGCCTGTTAATAGGTTCATCCTGAGTTTTCTTTAATTTAACATAACCCTGAAAACTATATTCTATAATTATCAGACATATCTAATTTGCTTAACCATATTCTAGAATTTGCAAGTGCCTGGAAATATATATTGTAAAACTTTAAAGTGTGCTTTAACCTTGATTTATAATATAATTAATAAAAGAAAAACTCTTGACTTAATTTTCTGAAAGTAAAAAAGTTTCCCTTTTTTGATCATATTTATGCACAGTGTAAATGGTTATAACTGTTGCACAGGTTTTAAGCAAATCCTTTAAATTCCAGTCTGATTTCAAGTGGGTATTCCTTGCTTAAACTTGAAAAACAGGGTAATGGAACAGTTGAGTTATATCCCATAATCTCCAGTTCATTTCCAAAAACAGCCTGGGACCAAAAACTAGAGAATGAGATGATACATCAATCCTTACAACAGAAATTAAAGTCTGGCTATTAACCCCTCCTCCTGCACTAAAACTGCTGCGTTGCTTATGGTTCTAGTTACAATGGCCCTAAACTAAGTATATTGGTCTAATACTGTTGCTTACTTAGTATTATTTTTTAATTCTATTTATTCGTAAAGAAAACACAAGTACCATTGGTCATTAATGATGAAAATGGTTGTGATTCATAAGGCTAGTGAATTTTGCCAATCATTCATAAGCATGTCATTGAGCTCACACCAAAATACAGGGATATACCACATGCAGATTCAACAGTAGACCCTGATTGTTTTCAAAGATGGATGCTTAAAAGCATTGGATAATTTTTTTCCAGGCAAAAAGTTTTCTCAATTGTACACAAAGATGATGACCAATAAAACATTAAACTGGAGTACTCAGAATAATACAATTTTAAAGATGAGAGAGACTTTGGAGACAGTCAAATTTTGTCTTATTTTTTTGGTAAGCACCTAAGGTCACATAACTGATAAGAAGGAAAGCCAAGACTGGAATCCAGAGCTTTAGCCACCCAAGGCATGTTCCTTCAGCGATAATAAAGATTTTGTTTTGTTCAGATCATCCTTTCTGATATACACAGCCACTCACTTTGCAAATATGATTAATGGGTAATTGTAAAAATTAGAATAAATGCCCTACTAGATGAAAGAAACATAAGCAGGCTATCCAGAAAAAAAATTATGTTAGTGGTGACAATGTTAATTTTTTAAAAGATTTTCTGTACTAAGAATGTTTATTTCAGAAGTCAGCAAATTTTTCTTACATGGTACTTTATAGAAAAAGCATGAAGAAAAAATATCCTGGATAAAATATAAATCAGACAACATGAAACAAAATGCTGGGTTATTCAAGCATATTCTGTTTGTTAAGAAATTGTGATCTTTAGTTTGCCTTTCTTGTTTATTCCTTTCATTCATAATCCCACTCACTTGGGAATCCCATTTGTTCTGTCATCAACATATGATGCAATGGAAACACACATGTCATAGCACATTTGTCACAGTTGCATAGGTGTGGGCATAGATGAGTGCCCTTAATAGGCAACAAAAGTTCTTAATCAGTTACCTGTAAGACTCATGCTTCAGAGATCTTATGAAAATCATCATGAGATGCATCCCAAATTATCCATAATTAGTCTGCTAGCCAAAGTCCTCTTAAGTCTACCTCTAGTTATTTTCCTAGTTCAGACTAGACAAAGAAAGTTAATATTATCACAATAATACTATTACCACCAATAACATTAGTAGCTAACACTTATATGGTACTTACCACCTATCAGGCACTGAGCATCATATATGATAATTCATTTAATCCTCACATCAACTGGGTGAGATGGATACTATTATTATGCCCATTTTACAGATAATGGAATGGAGGCATAGTGAGTTCTGACTTGCTCATACTCATTTAGAAGTGTTTGCTAACTGACTGTCTTTCAATAATCATCTTCCACTTCTTCCCTATGGACAAATTATGAGGCAATCAAACTAAACTTCTTGCCTTTCCCCTAGCAAACCTTTGTCACCTCCATGCCACCCTCCTGCTATGCTTTTTTGCCTGGAATGCAATTTCCAATCTTTCTATCTATCAAATTTCCATACTTCCTCTAAGGCCAGGTTAAGTGGCCTGTTTGGTGTTGACTCTTACCAGACTGCATTAGCTGGAATTAATATATTCTTTCTCTGAGTTCCTATAGTATGTTGCCTATACCTTCAACTTCACATTTACAAAATACTAGCTTTGTTTAGTGACTTGAATATTTGCTATCTCCCTGTGTTGGTGTGAGTCTTTTATGTGGACTCCAGAAAATTATGTTCTTGAATTGAACCTACTGTGAACCTTTGATTAGATTAGATCAGTTAAAGGCCATTTGATTAATTGCTACAGCAGGGCATAACCCAGGGTGGGTCCTAATCCTCTTACTGGAGTCCTTTATAAAGGGAAGACTAAAATGCCTCAGACACAGAGAAAAAGCCTCAGTGATGGAGACAAGGAACCCAAGAGCTCAGTGGGGAACCTGGGAGAGAGAAAAGCCACAGACGGAACAGCTGGAAGCAGAACTAGGCCTGGGGGAGAAAGGAGAGAGGAGAGGGTGAATTGCTCCCAGCAGCATTTAGCAAACTAAAACACTCCCCTAAGTAGTGATCTCCTTGAAGTTGGGAACGATTTAATATGTCATTATGTTCTTCACAGCAAGTTGCCTTGTCTATAATTGGTACTCAATAAGCATGTGTTGAATGAATCAATGAATAACTTCAAATGTATCTCAAGCGAATTCTCTTGTTGCCATGGACAGAAACATCTGGACATTTTCAACAAGAGTCTGGAACTCTTGTTATGGAGTTCCAGTGCTGGGGAGCTGGAAACAGTCTTTCATAGAAAGAAGCATGGGATAAAGAAAGAGCATTCCTGGATTCCAGTTTCAGCTTTATGACTATTGCAACGGAATCTGTGATGAGGCACATAAAATCTGACCCTCAGTTCTCCATGTGTCCCACCAATTAGAAAGATGTACTGCACAACTGCAAATGTTTATTCAAACTCTGGGGTGCTATAATTCAATAATTTATATTATTCAGTATTGTTGAGGTCTTTGCTGAGAGTGCCAAGTTCAATTTGGGTTAACTGTATTTCTAAAACTTTACAAGGAACCTGAAGAAGATTTAGATGACAATCTCTGAAGAGATTTAGAAATAAGGGCTACTGAAAATTAAATACATAAAACATTAAAATGGATTCACTCCAAAACATCATATCTAACTTATTCTTAAAGGCCATGCAACGTTTATTTTTCAAAGACAAACCAAAAGAAAACATTTACCTCATACCTTGCTGATAAGAATGTAAAATGGTAAAGCCACTATAGAAAACAGTCTGGCATTTCCTCAAAAGGTTAAACATAGAGTTGAACCTATGTGGCCCAGAAATTCCACTCCTGGTATATACCCAAGAGAAATGAAAATGTACGCCCATGTAAAAAACTTGTACACAAGTGTTCACAGCAGCATTATTCATAATATTCAAGAAGTGGAAACAACCTAAATAGCCATTAACTGATGAAAGGATAAATAATAATATGGAATACTATTAGACAATAAAAGAATTAAATATATACATACTACAACATGACTAACCCTTGAAAGGGAAACAAGCCAGTATTAAAAGACCATGTAATGTGTAATTTCATTTACATGCAATGTTCAGAATAGACAAATTTATACAGACAGAAAATAGATTTAGTGGTTTCCTAGGTTTTGGGGAGAGAGGGAGACAGGAAAGTACAGCTAATGGGTACAGAGTTTCTTTTTAGGATGATGAAAATATTCAAAATTAGACTTTATTGATGGTTGCACAACTCTGTGAAATGATAGAAGCCACAGAATTGTACACTTTAAATAGGAGAATTGTATGGTATTTGAATTATATCTCAAATCAGTTGAAAAAAAAAGAAGTTATTTAAATAGCAAGATTCAGAGATTTCTAAATCGGGATTTATTTCAGTTTTGAAGAATAAAGTTTTTTTTAGTTGACTCCTTCAAGGTATTTTCTTAAAACCGAAAGTAAGTATATTAAGAGGATCCTACTTGCTAAATTCTTGGATATATCTCAGTTTAGTCCCAGAGATTATAAAAATGGCTCTGCTATTGATGACTGAAACAGAGAATATGGTAGGACAATTCCCCTTACTATGGATATTACTTTTAATCATCTCTCTTCTTTTTCAAAGATAATTAGAACTAATCTGTTTGATTCTGTCTCTGTTCTATAGTAATCTTTTTCTTTGTTGCTGAGGTTTAAATTGAAATAGTGAAAGATGAACCTTGTGCAAAAAATGGCTCAATTTCTGTACTAAATATCATCATGGAAGCCAATGTTTTTCAATGTGAAGGTAGTATGTATGGTCTTATGAGGCACATCTGAATCATTTGAAAGAGTACCTTGTCAAAATACACACTCTAGGTAAAAGTCTGATGCTATTATCTCATAATCTGTAACAAATGTTCCACAACAATGTAGTGTGTTGGTGGAAGGGTGTTGAATGGGAATTTCACAGATGTATATGATTGTTTTGTAAGTTCACAACTTCTCTAATAAAAATATATTTTAAAAACAGGGAGCAGATTTGGCTAAAGCAATTGAGTGCCCGCCTCCCACATGGGAGGTCCCAGGTTCAGTTCCCGGTGCCTCCTAAAGAAGATGAGCAGACACCACAACCAGCAGATGCCACAATCGCCATAACCAGGAGACGATGCAAGCAGCAGGGAGCGGAAGTGGCTCAAGCAGTTGGGCACTCACCTCCCGCATGGGAGGTCCCGGGTTCGGTTCCTGGTGGCTCCTAAAGAAGACGAGCAGGCAACAAGCAGACAGTCAAGGGAGCTGGGTGGAAAGGGATAAAAAATAGCAAACAATTTTTTTTTTTTTTTAAATACACACTCAGCTATGTGCTAAAAAAGACAGCAGTGTTATTTGGAAAATGAGGGAGAGTGAATGTGAAAATCACCACTATAGAAATATCCTTTGTTAGATAGAAAAGAGACATATGGAAGCAAATTTTCAATTCTGTATCTCCTGCTACGTAAAACGCAATACACACTCACTCAAACACACATACACAACCACATTTACATATATAACCAAATGAAAAACTTCAAATTTATACACAACAAAACGAAAGGCTTACTTCTTGCAAAGATCTGGGGGAAGAGTACTTCAGGCAGAAGAAACAGCAAACATAAAGTCCCTTAATCAGGAATAGAATAGCAAACTGTCAATGTTCTTAGATAAATATCCCAAAGAATTGAAAGGAGGGACTTAGATTGCAAAAACAATGTTCACAGCATCATTATTCCCAATTGCCAAAAAGTAGAAACAACCCAATTGCCTATGGACAGATGAATGAATAAACAAAATGTGGTATATCCAATCCATACAATGCAATACTATTCAGCCATGAAAAGGAATCAAGCCCTGATACATGCTACAACATGGATGAACCTTGAAGACAGTATGCTAAGCGAAAAACAACAGTTGATATTTTAGCCAGGATGGTAGTGATGATGTTACTAAGAAACGTTTGATATTTACTTATTTAAAAAGGCCAATAAAGCAGTAAATGAATGAAAGGATGCATAATAGATAAGTGGTAAACAATTAAGTAAAATGTTAATGGTAGAATCGGGGTGGGAGTATTTGAGCGTTCACTGTAAAATTCTTTCAGCTTCTGTTTCACTGTATGTTTGAAAATGAACTTCATAAAATGCTGGGGAAAATCACACACCCACAAAATGGTTGGTATCAAGATACACTCCTAAGGTAGAACAGACGGTTTGCTAACAAAGTTGGATATAGGCAATGAGAGCAAGACAAGAATAACTTCTGGTTTGGGGTCTCCAACAGCTCTGTGATTAGTGATGAGATGGCGACAAAGAGAAGAGCAGATGTTACCTTGGACATGAATTTGATATAGGCTCAGACATCAAGTTAAGGTGTCAAGTAATGGGCTGGATATGTTAAGTACTATTCCGGCACTGGTAATACAACAGTGTGTAGATGAGACAAACTCATGTCTTCGTGCAATAACCAGGGTAATTTGAGAAGAATCGGCATAAAGACATATTTTAAACCTTGGGACTAGATGAGAGTTACGAAGGATTAGATACTAATAGAGAATACAAAATGAAGAATTGAGTCTCCATCACTGTTTTGGACTAGAAATAGGCTTTCTGGTTGTTTAAACTGCTCTGTAAATACTATATTAGATCTCTATTATGGTATAAATTGATAAAATATTGAATATTATAGGAATTTTTCCTTAAAATGCATTTATATAGTCATTAATTCATTCTTTAGTCAAAAAAAGATGAAGAAAACTAATATCCATATCAATCCATTGATTTATGTCTCTAGGTCTATACCTGGAGATATTGTAAGAAACAATGCTTGTCTTTAAATAAATATCAAATAGCATTCTATAATTTTCTATTGTCTGCCTGAACTCAGAAATGGAGACTTCTGTGCCTAAACTGAAAAAAGACAGGACATGTGCAAAACAAGTTTGCATAAAGTATATAGTATGTAAACTCTATAGTATTAGAAAAGTGATAAGAACTCAACTGAATATATTGAAAGGTAGAGTATTATTAACATATCTCCCTTCCACCAGGGAGAAGGAGAAGGAGAAGGGGAAGGAAAAGAAGAAAGAGAAGAGGAAGAAGAAGAGAGAGGAGGAGGAAGAAGAGGAAATAGAGTATGAGGAAGAGGAGGAGAGGAAAAAGTAGAAGGAGGAAAATCTTTTTTCTAATACTCTTCAATACCCAAACATAAAGTACTTTTAAAGTCCAATAGATTGCAGTAACTACTCAAGTAGGAATTATTAGACACACACATACCCCACAAAGATAAGCTTCCTTTCTATGTAAGTCTATGTAAGTCTGAAAGTTAATGCTGTGTACCTACATCTCACATTTTTATTGTCAAAGATGCGACTTTATACAGGTTGTTCTGCGTTGAGATTACCAGACTGTCCTTTTTGGAGGATCATGGCTTAAAAAAAACAAAGATATCTTGCTTAATGTTCTAAGAACTCCTTTTGGCTTATGATCCACATGTTCTAAAGAATTGAAGGTTATTCAAACAAAGCCAATTCAAACATGGTATACTGCATATACTTTTATGCAATTGCAGTTCTGAAATTGACTACATATGGCTACGATAATGAGCCCATTATTGAAAGAAGTACTTTAGCAAACTGTATAAACCTATATAAGAAATTATACATCTGCGATAAGCACACATTACCTTTCTCTCTCAAAATATCATGTGTGCCATTTTCATTTAAAAATAGTTGAGGGGGAAGCGGGTGTGGCTCAGTGGATAGAGCACCCGTTTACCATATGAGAGGCCCCGGGTTCGCTTCCCGGCGCCTCCTTGTGAGGGCAGGCCGGCTGGCGCGGCACCGTGGGCTGATGCGGCAAGACCTCACAGCAAGGGGGAGATAAGCAGACACAGAGAAGACACGCAGCGAATGGACACAGCAGCACAAGCAGCAAGGGGGGGATAAATAAATAAAAATACATTAAAAAAAAAAAAAAAATAGTTGAGGAAAAAAGATGAGAAAACTATTCTCATTTTTTAAAACACTTTGCACAGTATTGCAAAAATTTTTCATGTTGACATAATGTATGAGCTATAGTCTACATCTTAATGTACTTTTAAAAAGCCTTGTGATGGTTCATACTAGTTCCTGTAAATGATTGCAAAACTCTATTCTTATTTTAAAATAAAGAAAACCTGGATGACAAAGCTAAACTCAAAAACATAGCCTTCTTTATGATAGCAGAGAGAAATCTGCATTTGGTTAATTAATATGTCCCATGAGAAAATTATCATTTTTTATATCCTAAGTACAAAAGTTTGTAGTTCTCAACTAACAATATTAAATCTCTAGGACTTTTACAGGGACAGGATACTGAAAAATCATAAATAATATTAGCACATATCTTCTACAAGGAAGCAAAACTCAAACATTTTTATACATACTATAAAAATGCACATATAAATAACCCACCAAGCAAATTTCAATGCAAATCTATGTATCATTTGTCACCGAATAAAATTAATTTCTGTGTCTAGCACAAGGATGGTCGGTATATCTTTGAAATGATACAAGCTTCTCTAAATTTGAAATTCATAGGGAAAATAAGCACACACTTCTCAGAAGGGTAATAAGTAAACAGAACTCATAGAATCCTGGAAGAGTAAGAGATCCAACAAACCAGGCACCTCATTATATATATATATGCAATCTCAGCCCCAATGTGTTGAAACAGCCTAGAGGGCAGTGTTGTCTAAGATCCCAAATTTTCAACAATCCCATAGAGAGAAACTATCATCATTATGAAGTAAACCAATGGCAAGCCAATGTCAACCATATGACTTTAGCCTAATTCATTAAGTATGTCCACAGTTTCCTTTGCTTATGACACAGCAGAAGCTAAATGAAAAAAAAAAAAAAAGTTTCATAAACAGAGAACTTAACATTACCTTTTCAGTTTCAACTCCTTAATTAACCCTTGGCATTTTTCATACATTACTATGACTTAATGGTCCAGCCACAAATTAGCTCCTTATCCTATAATTCTCAATCAGAAAAAGGTTCTAGGTGTGTCTGTTAGGCATGGGGGCGGGGGAGTTGGAAGAGAAGGAAGGAAAAAAAGAAGAGAGGGAAAGAGGAAAGAGAAGCAGGAGGTAGGGAGGGTGGAGAATGGAAGAAGAGAGGAAGGGAGGGAAGGAGGAGAGAAATAATGTCCTGCTAATGCTGTTCAAGCAAGCTGGCTAATTGTATTTGTTTCATATCTCCAAACACCTCAGTACATTAATTATTCTGTAACACCAAGCTCCTCTGATTCCCTGTCGCTTCCACTGAGCAATTTAATTGTATTCCTTCTAGCTACACAGAGAATTTTTTAAAAATGGGTGATAGTTCTGTAGTCTAAGATATATTATTTGTAACTGCATTTCTGGTAAAGATATGTAAATTCATGGTTTCTAAGGCCATATTATCCAAAAACTTATACTGAAGACTTCTCATCATTATAAGCAAACACTCTTGGGACAAATATGTAAATCTTATTATTTATAATAAGGTAAATGTACTGAAGAAGAAAATGCATGAAGAATGACTATAGATACTGTCATAGAATAATTCACAGTGATTAATTCCTAAACATCTACTACTTAGAAGGGGAAAAAAGAGAGAAGAAATGTGCACACATGCATGCCTTGCCTACTACCACCGGGGAGCAAAGGTGCTTATGTAGTCCATGATTGAAAACAACTACTTGACAGTAGGTAAACGCATCTGTATTGCCTCATGTTTATAGAAAGCCTTCCTTTTTGAGTCTGATACATTGGGCACTATGAAGCAGCAGCTGCCAGAAACAAAGTTAGCTCCCACAGACAGGCTAAAATAGGTACTGTCCCAAATAATGAATTCATCCATAATGCAAATGCTGGAGGAGAGTTTATCCAGCAGCAAGCTAGTATGGATGGTTCATATATTAGGACCAAAACACCTCAGATTCTTTACAAGTAGAGTAATTAAAAATATGAAGTACTGCCATCCACATTTGGGGTCGGGGCAGACTTGTACTAATCCTCTCTTTACCTTATACCAAGCATTTCCATTGATATAAAAAAATAAAGTCCCTAGAAGGATAATACCAAATATTCTTTCAAGTTTCTTATCAAAACAAAGAGCATATTGGAGATTCCTTCCACTCTTCATTCAAACGCGCTACAAAAAGGATTTTGCAGTAATCACACAAGAGACTGACATTCTCTGAAAATATTCCAGGAAATTAAATCCGAACAAAAGACAGGAGAATCAGAGGCAGAATGCTGCTTGCTTGACAAACGGATTCAACCTGGAGGGAGGCACCTACAGCACCTGTTTCAGACCCCCATTGTGTTTGCCCATTTCGGACTGAGCTGAGTGAGCTGCTCCCACAGCCAACACATAGCCAGGGCTGCCCGCCCTTCTTCCTGGAACCTCTCCCAGTCTTACTTTTGACAGTTTTCTCTCTAAGCTTTAAATTCCTCATTCTGCTTTCAGGCTAGGAGAGCATTCAACAGCACACGGGTGATACACATTGATCCCTGAGATACCAACTCCTAACCCATTGAACCTTTGTTGGAGTGTCTTATTACTCTGTATCTTCACTTGAATTTCTAAGCCAAAGTTCAGGCACAAGAACAAACAGCAAATCGACAGCAGGTACAGTGGCATTAGATTCTTTTAAGGGATTTACGTTAATATTTACTTTTTCTAACACAACTGGAGCCCATCATTTATTACCCAATTCCTCAATTAATTAAGTAAATTACAACAACAAAAGGTGACTACCAACATGCCCCATTTGCAGCACTTAAAGAAACAAAAGACTTAAAAGTTCTGCCCCTAAAGAGCCCCCATACCGGGCCAAAACGTACTAAGGGACATCAATGCCATATCCGACTCAAAAACAAAAATGTTTTGGGAAAACAAAAGAATAAAAGCATTTTTAACTTACCATCGACCCGAGCATATAAAAATCCACAGAGCAGTAGTTTTGTAAACATCAGCAGACTCATTTTGACATACTAAAAAGGATCCAGATTGTGTTTAAGAAACCAATCCCAGACAGCAAAAGTACAAAAATAAGTATCAAAAAAAGAGGTAGGTCCAAAGTTTAGACTTTTCTAGATGCTAATTAAAGTCAAGAAGAGCGAATCGCAAGATCTAAAGGGGTTGGTGGAAAGGCCTTGAATGGGGCTCACTTAGATCCACCCAAATTAACAGAGGGCACTCCAAAAGCTGCAGTATTTCCACACTCTGGCTTCCTACATTCCCCACAAATTCAGCCAAGCTGGAGGGTTATTCAAGTGTGTCTAACCCTCTCTCCTCAGGCTCCATTGCAATCCAAAGCCAGGTTCTTTTTTCAGAAGTCAAGAAGATGAAGGGGAGGAAAAAGACCTAATTCCTAGAAAGTGTTCCACAAACTTGCTAGAGCGACGCCGAAAAACCATTGGTCTGCCTACTGGTTTTCTTTCCCCCGGTCTCCCTCGTAGCTGCTCCACGTCCGGAGTTTTTTTCACTTAACTTCCATAATAAGGATGTGTCAGAGCAACACTTTGCAGGCGGGCAGACTTGGCGAGTCTCTCCTTTTGCAGGCTTGGTGCCTCCCTCCACCTCTCTGGTTTCCAAAAGAGAGGAAAAGGGAAATCAGGACGATTCGGGTGGAGAATCCGAACTCTTACGTGGTGGGGCTGGAGGGAGGGAAGGAGGGAAGGAGGGAGGGAGTGAGGGGCAGGGCTGAGGCAACGGCCACCCTCGCGGTGCCTCCTCGGTGGGATTGCCAACCCCGACGGCAGCCGGCGACAGGCGAGCTGGGCGTGGGAGCCCCGGAGTCAGGGAGCAGGAGAAAGAGCGAGCGCGCGGTCCAGCAGCCAGCCCGCCCGCGTCCACTCGCCGCCGCTACCGCGCGCCCCGCAGCAAAGCGTCCGCCTCCTCCTGCAGCTGCCGCGGGTGGAAGGATTTAGAAGAGGGAAGGCGAGGAGGCGGGAGGGGAGGGGGTAATGAAAGCTGCTTGGAGTCTGCCCCGAGGAGGTCGCCGGGGGGTGGCTGGGGGGGGGGGGG
>JAQZBX010009460.1:0-16674 GCA_029593785.1 Cabassous unicinctus
AACCACCATACCAAGGAACCAAGAGAGCCTACAACTGCAAGCAAGAGAATCCCATCCATCGGCATATGGGACTGAAGCCCCCTCTCAATTAGAGGTGGAGTGGGCATCATCATCCCAGAATCCTCAGGATTGGGGAATGAACTATGGACTAGAGTGGACTTACTGGTATTCTACTATAGACTTATTGTGATTCTAGCAATGGAAGAATGTATATCGTTGATGTGAAGGCAGTGGCCCCTGGAGGTTCTGAGGTCAGGGAGAGGGAAAATAGATGTAATACAGGGGCATTTTCAGGACTTGGGAATTGTCCTGAATGACACTGCAATGAAAAATATAGGCCATTATATATCTTGCCATAACCTACAGAACTGTGTGTGAGAGAGTGTAAACTACAATGTAGACTATAATCCATGTTTAGTGGCAATGCTCCAAAATGTGTTCATCAATTGCAGTGAATGTACCACACTAATGAAGGATGTTGTTAATGGGGGCAAATGTGCACAGTGGGGAGCAGGGCATATGGGAATCCCCTATATTTTTTATGTAACATTCATGTAATCTAAATATCTTTTTTTTTAATTAAAAATTAAAAAAACATATTCTTCACAAAGAAAAATAAAATATATAATAAGTAAAGAGGAAAAAATTCACTTGATTTTATCATCATTAAATTAAATATGGCAGGAGAAAAAGCAATAGAAACTATCCAAACTAAAGCACAGAGCGACAAAAAAATAAAGTAAAATAAACAGAGCCTCAGTAACCTATGAGATAATATCAAGCATTCTAACATAGATGTAGTTGGAGTCCCAGAAGGAAAAGATGAGAAAGAAAATAATATTTAAAGAAATAACAGTTAAAATTTTTCCAAATTAGATAAAAACTGTACCCCCGTAGATCCAATAAGCTCAATGAAACCACAAGAACAACAGACACAAAGAAAACCACACAAAGGTAGTTCAATAACCAAGTTCATGAATACTAGTGAGAAAGAAAATTTTTAAAGCAGCCAAAGGGAAAAGCACATTACAGAGGAACAAAGATAAGATTGACTAGAGACTTGTCATCAGATGATGCAAGCATGAAGATAATGAAATGACATTTTTAAGGGGAGAAAGAAAAAAGTCTCAATCTAGAATTCTATACTCAGTGGAAATATCTTTTTTTAAATATCTTTCAAAATTTGTTAAGCTGCCTTTTGTCTGTTATTTTATTTTTTAAAATTGAACTAAATTTTTAAAAATTGTTGGTGAAAAAAAGACTTTTTCAGACATACAGAATCTGAGAATATGTCATCAGTTTACTTTACAAAAAAATGTTACAGGAAGTCCTCTAGGCAGAAGGGAAAAAATACCAAAAGGAAATGTGGAGAGCAGCTGAAATTGTAAAAAAGTAAACTTAAAGATATAATGAAAATGTAAACTTGCAGAGCACCTGAAATTATAAATATGTAGATAAATATAAAAGGCATTTTCTCCTCTTTTGATATCCTTAAAAAATAAAGCATGAAAAGATGGCATAAGGAGGTATTAATAGTAGTATGGGTTGCAATTTTAAATAAGGTAGTGAGGTTAGGCCTCATTGTGATAGTGGTATCTGTACAAAGACTTGAAAGAGATGTGGTCAGAGTTGTGGTTGGTAATATCAGCTACTTTAACAGATCACTATGTAAATATGGCTCAGCGCAACATCCATCACAGGCAATACATTTTTATCATGTACTTCAGAAACTACTTAACCCAGAGCACTGGCTCTAAGGGAGAAAAAATTGGACATAGAATTTAGAGGAGCAAAAGATTTTTCTGAAAATTTTAATAAATCACAAGTCATATAATGAAGTTCACTGTGTACACCCAGTTCTGTTCTCCAAACATTTAGCCCTGGCTTTTCTAAATTCCATTCATTGTGAAATTGGTTTCAGGAAGGGATCTGATAAACTCATTCATCCAAAGACTAATAAAGCTGGTATGTGAGCTACTGTACTGCACATTCCTTATTAGGGACGTGTATATTTTAATGAGTACAGAGTTTTTAACCAAAGGAAAACATATCTATGTGAGGAAATGCAAGCCTCAGTAAACCAGTAGATTAGATATGTTTTTGGTCAGAGTTAAGGACTGGAGTCCTCTTGGAGAATTTAAGGAATCCTAACACAAAGGCTCATCTTCTCCCTAGAAAGGTCTGTTCATGTCTATGAATATATGTACACACTTATCAATGATGCAACTGAGGTTTAGCAATCATTGTGGCTCATTTATAGACTTTCACTTAGAATTATGCCAGGCCCTACAGTGTGTGATTAATAAATCCCAATTCCTGTCCTCATTCCCACTGTACAAAATTTACAAATAGAGAAAAACAATTCATTATCACAAACTTTAAATAAGCCCCATAAGACAGACTCTCCTTGGGACTCAAGAGCAAATAAGACCTCAAGAGGTTCATTAAAAGTTGACTTTTCTCCAGGAGACTTTGAGAGTCTGGATGACGCAACACCAGGGAAAGTTTTTCTGAGTTGATATCACTTCAGAGACTGCTGTGTCACAGGAGCTTCATTTCAAGTCTGTTTCAAACAGAGCATCTCTAAAGTCATGTTCACTGATGACTTGATCTAGCACGAGCAGAAGAAAGAAATTTTCTTGATTGTATTTCTTGGTGCAGAACTGTCTGCTTTCCAAAATTTGAATCTCTGCATAATGGCTTCTTGTTCAACTTACCTCTAGCAGTAATATACAATTATATATAGATACATATACACACACACATATGTGTATATATATAAAACTGCCTATTACTACATACCATAGGAGCACAGAAATAAGCCATAATTCCAACAAGAAGAACACAGAGCCTGACCAGAGAGAAAAAATGGCAGCTGAGAGGTCTTTATTCTAATGACCTCAGTTGGCTCCTGAGGAAGTAAATAAAAATAAGGACATCTATCAGGAGTTACATGGATATGCATTCTATTTAGTGTTTAAATATTTGTAATTTGTGTATTATTCAACATATTAATATATTAGGCACAGAGAACAAAAGACATTGTTAACACCCTGGAGGAGCTTACACAGCCTAACAGAGACTTCCCTCGTACTGTCCCTATACCTTCTTCCTATCCCCTCATGTTTCACTTTTCCCAGGTTCAGTTAGTTCTGAGCCTTCAGCCCTTCTCCTTCCTTAAATGCTTGGTGAGTTCACCCAATCCCATGATTGCAACAACCTCCCCTATAAGGTTACTTGCTCCCAAATTTGTAGCTTTAGTCCTCCTCATTATTAAGTTCCTGTCCTGGTATCCAAACACCTTACAGGATATTTCCAATAGGCTGTCCTGTGGTCACCCTGAACTCAACTTGTTCAGAGCTGACCTAGTCTTTTTCTCCAAAAGCAGATACCTCCTTGATTTTGTTTGAGAATAACCAGCTTAGGAGGTTAGGAGGTAGAGAGTAATAGTAATAGGATGACCACCTATGCTGATTGCTCAGAAAATTCCCAGTTTACACCTATTGTCCTAGAAAAATTATTTAAGACCCCATGTTTTATTGAAGTAAAATTTATACATCAGGTCAAACAAACAGTAATTCTTCAAGAATAAGGTCCATTATGCTTCCTCGGGTACTGCGTACTTATACTGAGAATGTGGGCTGTCATCTTCAAGGCCACCACAGATCTGGGGATGGATCCAGGGTGAGATAAAATGCCACTAAGATCTCTTACTGAGATACAGGTTTTTTTCTTGATTAAGTATTTCCCTGGTTGCTATAAGTTGTTTTGTTTTTTATTTTTTTTAAAGAATCTTTAGATTACATAAATATTACATTAAAAAATATAGGGGATTCCCATATACCCCACCCTTTCCCCCTCCCACATTTAACCACATTAACAACATCCTTCATTAGTGTGGCACATTTGTTACAATTGATGAACGCAATTGATGAGCACTGCTACTAACCAGGGACTATAGTTTACATCATAGTTTACACTCTATCCCGCACAATTTTGTAGGTTATGACCAAACATATAATGGCCGGTATCTGTCATTTCAATGTCATGCAGGACAGTTCCAATATCCCAAAAATACCTCCATATTACACTTATTCTTCCTTCTCCCTCCTCTCTGAGCCTCTGGTGGCCGCTGCCTTTATTTATTTTTTTTTTAATGGGTTTTTTTTTTTTTATTGTTCATAAAAATCAAGATTTTTCACAGTACATACCAATATTTGTAAAATGATATATAAATATATATGCATATATGTGTATTTTCTTACATAAATGTTATTTTATATATTTTTTTTTTTTTAAAGGTGCTTAGATTACCTAATTGTTACTCAGAAATTACAAGGATTCCCATGTTCCCCACCTCCCACACCTCCCACAACATCCCACACCAACATCCTTCATCAGTGTGGGACATCAGCCACAATGGATATACACATCCTGGGGCTTTGCCACCAAGCATAGAACACATTTCACATCATAGATCACCCTCTCTCCCACACAGTTCTGCGTGGTATATGCTGATGTAAAACGGCCTACATCTGTTGCCACAATGCCACTCATGACAACCCCCAAGTCCCAAAAAGCCCCTGTATTTCGACTGCCTCTCCCCTTCCTGCCCCGAAAATGGTGGCCGCTGCCTTTATATCAATGATAAAAGTTCTTCCATTGCTAGAATAATAAGTCTATAATAGAATAATAATAAGTCTACTTTGGTCATTGTTCAATCCCTAATCTTGAGGATTTTGGGATGGTGATACCCACTCTGTTTCTATTTGAGAGGGGGCCTAGGTCCCATGGGGCAGATGGCTGGAACTATCTTGCTTGAAGTTGCAGACACTATCTGTTCCTTGGGATGGGCATTGTCTTTCATCATCTCCTTGTTAGTTGCCCTGGGTGAGTCCAGTGGACTGGAGAGTAGGTGTTGCAACTCTGCTGAGATTCAGGGCTCTAGTGGCACATGGATGGACAAAGATTTAAGTCTCTGGGACATATATTTAACAAGTATAGTGCTAATCATAGGTTCAAATAAAAGTGGCAGAAGAGTCATGTGTAGGGAAACTATAAATGAGTCTAAGTCTGTTACACTGTGAGAATAAATTCCTGAGTTTGTCTGTCCTGCTTATAGTGTCTGGATGTCACTAGAGCCTTCAGGAGTGTCATTCCAGAGGTTATGCTTATGCACGTCTCAGCAGGATCTCACTGACTGCCACAGTAAACAGTGCTATAAGCATTTGATTACTTTCCAAAGTTCCATAAAAGTGGATACTGACAATTTTTGCCAGTTTATTTGTTGCTTTTGTAGAGGATGGACTTTTGGAGTTCCCTACTCTAGTAGCTGACATCACTCTGGTGGTACCCTCTTTTATTCTCAGATATATCCCAGTTGAATGATAAATTATATGGTTCATCTAAGTATTCAGAGCATAAACTTTGGAATCAAAATGACTTCAGAACAAATCCTGGCTCTCCATTTACTAGCTGGATAAAATTGGGAAATGTGTTTAACCTCTTTCTGAATTTCAAATCCCTTATCTTAAAATGGGGGTAATAGCCACAACTCAAAGGGCTGTAGTTATGAATACATGGTGTCATTTCTGGCACCATAATTTAAGGTATAAAGCTTATGATCCAGTGTAGGTTTCCCCGTGTTCACTACTGCAAGCTGAAGCTTAAAGTTTCTTTCCCATATATAAGAAGAAACATGGTTAGAGCAGTGTTTTCGTTTCCTGGCTGTCAAAACAAATATCATGCAATGGGGTGGCTTAAACAATGGTAATTCATTGGCTCATCATTTTGAGGCTAGGAGAAGTCCAAAATCAAGGCATCATATCAAGGAGATACTTCCCCAGAAGAAAGACTGTGGCATTCTGGGGCTGGCTGCCTGTAATCTTAGTCCTTGGCTTTACTGTCACATGGCAATGCACCTGGTGGCCTCTCCTGGCTTCTCTTTTCTCTTTCAAGTTCTAATGACTTCCCTTTGGCTTTCTCTATACCGTCTTCAGCAATAGGATTAAGACCCATTCTGAGTCCTTGGACCACACCCTAACTGAAGTAACCTCATCAAAGGGTCGTATTTACAATGGGTTTGCACCCACAGGAATGGATTAAGTTCAAGAACATGTTTTTCTGGAGTTCATAGCTCCAAGCCACCACAGGCAAGTATTGTAAGCGGGATGGGAGAATGATATCAAATTAAACAGGTATTTTTATGTGCAACACAACAAAAAGCATGTTATAAATAGTATATATACTGTGGTCTCCCTATGGTTTATAAAAGGGCATATGCTTTTGTATCCTGAAAGGACAGACACAAGCTAGTTAATCCCTGGATAAGGGAAACATGATGTTTTTAAATTCTCATTTTTCTTACCTATATTTTATCACTTGCTACATGCATATATATTGCTTTTGTAATCTTTCAAGATGCTTATGAAAATAATCAGATCCTTCTTCTGCCTATCTCCAGAAATTCAATAAATCAATTTTACTTCAAATAATTACAATAATAGTCCTATACAAAAGTAAATTATAACAAAACAGCATGTTATAGCAGAAGACAGGACAGGCTGGTGGTCAAAAGTCCTGGGTTCTAGGGCCAATTCTGCCTCTTACTAGCTATATGGCCTTAAGTAACTTGTGTAACTTCTTGAAGTTAAGTTTCCTGGAAATTTTTGTTTAATAATACAGCATTCCTCTTTTTCCTTATGCTCTGCAAATACTATGAAGAATGAAGTACATGATCCAGCTGCCGTTTTCTTCAACTGCTAATTATTTTATAGTTAATAAAGGAGAAGAAGTTCTTTCTGTCTAGTCATGAGAAAACATCAGACAAACCTATATTTGGTTGGCATTCTACAAAACACGTGACCAGTACTCTTCAGTTATGAAAAACAAGGGAAGGCTGAGCAACTGTCACAAACTGAGGAAACCTAAAGAGATATGATGAACAAATGCCATGTGTTATCCTTGACTGGATCCTGGAACAGGAAAGTAACATTAGTGGACAAACTTGTAAAATTCGAATAAAGTCTATAATTTAACTAACAGTAGTATACTGATGTTGATTTCTTAGTTTCAGTAAATATACCATAGTTTTATGAGATGTTGATATTAGGGGAAGATGGGTGAAGGGTATAGGAGAACTCACTGTACTATCTTTGCAACTCTTCTGTAAATCTAAAATTATTTCAAATTTAAAAATTCTTAAAACATCAAAGTAATTCACCATATAAGCATAATAAAGGAGAAAAATCATAAGGTCATTTCAATAGATGCAGAACATGCATTTGATAAATGATAAAAACAGAAGTTTTTAGCGCATTCGGAATAGAAGGGAAACATCCTCAATCTGAAAAAGGGCAGATACAAAAAAAAGAAAAGACAGCTAACATCATACTCAATGGTGAAATAGTTAATGCTTTCCCCTTAAGGCAGGGAAAAATGCAAGGATGTCTGATCTCCCCACTTTTATTCAACATCGTACTGAAGGTCCTAAATATTCTGATGATTTTTTTTTACAGAAAAGTTATTAAAATTGAAAAATATATATAAAGCACAATTTTCAACAAACATGTTTTTCTATAATATCTAGTCCTATTATAACATCTAATATTATAATTAAGGAAATACATTATAAATAATTATATTTTCAAATAATATAGTTTAAAATCAAATACTTATAAAAGGTTAATAATGAAATACATCAGTTATCTACAACATAGATCCTCAACTCCAAGTTTTGCTCCCCAAAGGTATCAATTTTCACATCTTTTACCTGTTTATTCTGGTATATACATCTATTTCTAAATAATAGGCTTATAGTGCTATTTGTTGATTCTTCTAAATTAGACATTATTATGCATTGACTCAGGACCTCACAAGATTGCAATCAAGGTGTCAGCCAGAACGTAATTCTCATCTGGACGCTTAAATATGAAAGGATCTGCTTCTAAGCTCACTCAAATTGTTTACAATGAATCTATAATAAGGTGGATGGGGGTGGTTTGGTAGTGGATAGGAGTGATGGTGGTGCTGTGATGTGAGTGGGGTCAGCAATGTTGGAGTGTGAGAGTGAATGGGGTTTGGGGGGGGGGGTTGGGCTATCCATAGAGCTGGGGAGAGGGCTAGAGGAAGGAACACGTGAACTCTGGGGAGGCAGAGGACTGTCGTTGAAAACACAATTGTGGAAGTGTTCTTTTGGCAACTATGGCAAGGGAGGTGCAGGGTATCAGTGGTGAGGGGATGTGAGGGGAAGGGTGCACCTGGGGCATGCCTCTGTGGAATATGAATGTGTTCATGTGGTCATAGGATATTATCTCAGTGGGTGGACACCCACACAATAACCAACAAAACATTAAATTCCCATCCTGGGGAGTCCTGCTATGTTCTCTAATAGAGTAGCAAGAATCTCTAGAGTACATAGGCAATGCCTAATAAAAGAAAACAGACCAATACACCAAGTACTCAATAATAATGCTTGTGCTTATGAACCTTATTCTTTTTAAACCGAAACTTAGCCTAATAATATCTATTGCCTAAGAGTTACTGCCTGAAAACCAACTTGTTACTCAAAGGTGGCCTCTCTCTAAGCCAAACTCAGCAAATAAACTACCTTCCCCTCAGTATGGGACATGACTCCTGGGGATGAGCCTCCCTGGCACCAAGGGATTAATACCAAGAGCCAACCAGCGATGCATTTGGAAAAAGACCTTGACCAAAAGAGCGGGAGGGAAATTAAATACAAAAGAATTTTACCACTAAGAGATTTCAGGAGGTCATTTCAGATGTAATGCTTATGCACATCTCAAGGCAGATCTCACTAACTGCCTCAAAGAGAGGTGCTCTGGAGTACTCCAGAGACATCTGGACACTATAGGCAAGACACACAACCCCATGAAATAAACACCCCATTGGTATAATATGATAACCTATTTCCCCAATGTAACAGAGTTAGACTCATTTATAATTTCCCTACACATGATTCTTCTACCCCTTTTATTTGAAACTAATTAACACTATACCCATTAACTATATGTCCCAGAAACTTAAATCTTTGGTCTGTTCATATGCTGGTTGAACCCTGAATCTCAGTAGAGTTGCAGCCAACATCTACTGTCCAGTTCATCAAACTCACCCAGGACAACTAACAAAATGATGATGATGGAAAACCCCCATCACAAAAAAGCAAAGACTAACTACAACTGCAAGCAAAACAGTTTCTTCCATCTTCCCCATGGGATCTAAGCACCCTCTCAAACAGAAGCACAGTGGGCATCATCATGCCCAAATCCTCAAGATTGAGGAACGAACAATCATAAGGGGGGAATGCAACCATGGGCCAAAGAAGACATTATTATTGTAGTAATGGAAAAACTTGTAACATGGATATAAAGACATTAGTTACCAGAGGTTCTGAGGGGTGGAAAAGTGAAGGAATAAGTGGAACATAGGGCATTTTAGCACATTGGAATTGTTCTGCATGATACTGCAATGATGAATACAGGCCACTACACATTTTGTCAAAGCCTATAAAATTGTACAGTGTAAAGTGTAAACCATAATATAAACTAGAGACCATGGTTAGTAGCAATGCTTCAATATCTTCATCAATTGTAACAAATGTACTACACTAATTTAAGATATTATTAATAGGGGGAAATGTGAGGGGGGAAGTAGGGTATATAGGAATCCCCTGTATTTTTTTTTTCTTTTTTATAAGAGGTACTGGGGATTGAACCCAGGAGCTTGTACATGTAAAGCACATAATCAACCACTCAGCTACACCCGCTCTGCTCCCATATATATATATTATATGTGATATATATATATTATAATATATATATATCACACACTTTTTTATATATATATATATATATGTGTGTATATACTTTTTTACTTTTTTAAAAAGATACTTAGATTACATAAATGTTACATAAAAAATATGGGGGATTCCCATATGCCCCGCTCCTTACCCCTCGCACAATCTCCCACATTAACAACATCCTTCATTAGTATGGTACATTTGTTACAATTGATGAACACATTTTGGAGCATTACCACTAAGCGTGGACTATATAGATTACAATGTAGTTGCCACTAAGCGTGGACTACAGATTACAATGTAGTTTACACTCTCTCCCACACAATTTTGTAAGTTTTGACAAGATATATAACAGCCTGTATCTGTCATTGAAATGCCATTCAGTACAATTCAGTACAATTCCCAAGTCCTGAAAATGCCCCCATATTACACCTATTTTTCCTTCTCCCTCTCCTCAGAACCTCCAGTGGCCACTGTCTCCACAGTGATAACAGTTCTTCCATTGCTAGAATCATAATAAGTCTATAGTAGAATACAAGTAAGTCTACTCTAGTCCATTGTTCATTCCCCACTCCTGAGGATTCTGTGATGGTGATGCCCACTCCACCTCTAAATGAGAGGGGGCTTAGATCCCATGGGGCAGATGGATGGGACTATCTTGCTTGCATTGGCAGACTCTCTCTGTTCCTTGGGATGGTCATTGCCCATCATCATCTCCTTGTTAGTTTTCTTGGATGAGTCCAATGAATTGGAGAGTAGATGTTGCAACGCTGTTGAGATTTAGGGCCCAA
The DNA here is from genome assembly GCA_029593785.1 of Cabassous unicinctus. Lineage (NCBI taxonomy): Eukaryota > Metazoa > Chordata > Mammalia > Cingulata > Chlamyphoridae > Cabassous > Cabassous unicinctus. Next base: position 10,609 of record JAQZBX010009460.1, read on the forward strand.
GTGGCACATGGAAAGCCCAAAGATTTAAGTCTCTTGGACGTATACTTATCCACTCTAGTACTAACTATAGGTTCAAATAGAAGGGGCAGAAGAGCCTTGTGTAGGGAAACCACAACTGAGTCCCACTCTGTCACACTGGGGAGCATAAATCCAAAGTGGGGCCTACTGGCAGGGTGCCAAACTTCTGAGCTGTCTGCCCTGCCTATAGTGTCTGGGTGTCTCCAGAGCCCACAGGAGCCCTGCTATTTGAGGCAATATTTACTTTGGCAGTCAATGAGATATGCATAAGCATAACCTCTGGAATGAACTCCTGACTCACTTTGAAGTCTCTTAGCCATATAATCATTTGTCTTTACCCTTTCCCCCTTTTGGTCAAGGTCTTTTTCCAGTTTCACTGCTAGTTGGTGCTTGGTAGTAATCCCTCAGTGCCAAGGAGGCTCATCCCCAGGAGTCATGTCCCACACTGGGGGGCAGGTAATGCATTTATATGCTGAGTTTGGCTTAGAGAGAGGTCACATTTGAACAATAAGCAGGCTCTAATAAGGTATCCCCTATATTTTTTATGTAACTTTTCTGTAACCCAAAACTTCTTTAAAAATAAAGTTTTAAAAAAAATTAAACTGAAAAGAAATTGTTTGCAGCATGCATATCCTTGTGGCTGTAGGACTCATAGAAGCTTGCTCCTCCAAAGCCAACAACAGAGACTCCAGCAAGATAGGCACTACACTCTTATGTTATCCCATTTTGTGTTTCCAACACACCTTGGGAATTGTTCTTCATTTTATTGATAGGGACATGACTTATCATTTTATTTATCATTTATTAGTATTTATTTACTCTTTATTTTATTGATAGGGACATGACTTATCACTCATAAGTAGTATAACTGAAACTACCCACACCACAAGGCAACTCCTAGATTGAGGCTGTCAGCATTATATTATCATGTCCCAGTGAGTATTTTTGGATTGCCTATATGAAACTGGATATTGAACTTCTGAAGTAAAATATGTGTCCAAACCCAAAAACTTTGTGACAGTTTGAAGCTGGGTGGACCCAAGAAGATCATGTCCTTAGAGTTAATCTATTCCTGTGCATGTAAATCTATTGTAGGTGGGATCTTTTTATTACATCATTTAAGGGCCTCTGATTAGATTGCATGACCCAGAGTGGGTCCTGATCCTCTTACTGGAGTCCTTTATAAATGGGAGAAACTTGTAGAGGTTCACACAGAAAGAAGGCCACAGAGACAGAGAAGAACCCACTAAGCAGAGAGAACACCACGAGAACAAGAAGTTGAAAGCAACGTGGCCCAGAGGAGAAGGCAGGGACTAGCAGAATTGCCATTGTTCCTGCCACATGGAAGGAGTCCAGAATCATCAGCAGCCAACCTTCAGGAAGAGAGCTTTAACTGATGCTTTGATTTGGACATTTTTCTCAGCATCAGAACCATAAGCTTATAACTTAATAAATACTCATTGTAAAATTCAACCCTTTCTGATATATTGCTCTGGCAGGCTTTAGCAAACTAAAACAAAATGAAACACAAAAATGTTTATCTCTAAGTATATGAAAAAGTTGTAGGCAGTAGAAACTCTAGGGCTTGCCGATTTTCTCTCACCATCTTGATCTCTGAAGAACTCCCTAGCTGGTGTGACTCCTAGAAAATAATAGCAATAATGAGAGGAAAGAACTCGTGCAGGGAAGATGCTTGTAGCTAACGTTACCACAGGCCTCCTGCACAGAGTAGAATGGCTGGAGAAAATAGCATTGCAGTGACTGATTTCGTTGTCAGGGAATAAACAAGTCAACAACAGAGCTCCAGTTCTCCCTCTTCTAGAGATCTATTTTGAGACCCATATGGGGAATTTTTCTTAAATCTCAGCTTTGTACCCCATGTACTACTACATCAGAAATTTAACATTTCTGGATCTCTGTTACTCCTCTGTTACTACCTCTAAAATGATGGTGAACTTTGTGTTGGAGAAAAACAGCATCTCTTAAGACGATGGCACATCACTATTCTACTTCTTCCTTGTATTTGTAATGGGCAAGTGTTACATGCTGACCAACAACTGCTATGTCACTATCTACAGTCCTCTGCTTTATAGCATCATCTTATCTTATTCAAGTCAGCTCGCTGCTGGTAGTTGTAGAATTCTTAATGGGGCTTATCAGTTCAGCAAATAGACATTGTGCCTTGTATTAAAGCGGTCCTATTATGAATTCTTAATCAGTCATTATTTCTCTTATGCACTAGCATGAATGATACTTATAAGGCAATTTTCTTTTTGGCCTGACTCAACATTATAGTTACTAACTTATCAGTCCTTGTTTCCTATACCTCTTCTCTCCAGCATCCTCCTCCTCAGCTTCACTCTGCTCAAGTCCAAAGCATTTCAACAGCTGCTCTGGGACTTTTCTATGGATTGTCTGCAATTGATACTGCTGCTTTGTTCCATCTTGGATTGCTTGCTCTAGGAGAAGCCAGCAGCTATGTGCTGAGAACACTCAATCAGCCCTATGAAGAAGAGCATGTGGTGAGGAAGTAAGGCCTCCTGCCTCACTGAGGCCTCTGCCAACAGCTATGTAAGTGAGTCATCTTGGATTTGAATCCTCCATCCCCAGTCAAGCCTTCAGATGACTGCAGCCCCAGCCAAGCTCTAGGCTTCAACCTCATGAGAGACATAGAACTACAGCCACCTAGCTAAGCTGCTACCAAACTCCTAACCTACAGAAACTGGAAGATAATAAATGTTTGTTGTTTTAAGCTGTTAAGTTTTTAGAACTTGCTACACAGGAATAAATACAAATTCACATATGAAGAGCTACCCAAACTCATCAGTTATCAAGAGAAATGGAAATTTCAACAAGATATCCCCAACACCAATGGCTCTAAATCATTTTGGTCTCAGGATCTCTCTGTACTCTTGAAAAAGAGCTTCTGTTTATGTGGGTTACATAAATTTATATTTACTATGTAAGAAATTAAAACTGAAAAAAGTAAATATTTATTCAGTCATTTATTTATTTTAAAATAAGCCATAAGCCCATTACACATTAACATAAATATTTTTGTAAAAAATAAATATATGTTCCAAAACAAAACAGGAACTTTGTGATAAAAATAACACTGTTTTATAGTTTTTCAAATCTCTTTAATGTCTGGCTTAAAAGAAGACAAATAGACTCTCATATCTGCTTTTGCATTCAATCCACTGAAATAGCACATATCATGTAGCCTCTGGAAAACTCCACTGTACTATACTCATGAGGAAATAAGAATTAAAAGTTCAAATAATGTCTTACTATAAGTTTGGAAATAATTTTAACATGGCAAACTCCCTGAAATGGTTTCATGGAACCACCCCCCAATGGGTTCTTAGACCAAACTTTGAGAACCTCTGCTTTACATCCAACAGATTGACAAAAATTAAAAAGTTGGATGGTGCTAACTCTTGGTGAAGATGTGGGAATATAGTAAGCTTTGTGCACCACAGCCATTCAAGAGAATAATATGCTACTACTTAAGACAAGTTAAGTAGTACACGTAGCTCTAGACCTAGCAATTCTAGGCCTGGATATATATCCCAACTGAATTCTCTTGTAGGACCATAAGAATAACTGTACATTTTTTATGGTACAGGAAGTAGAAGTGAAATGAGTGTCTACCATAAGAGTAGGCAAAATGTAGTAGATGCATATCATGAAGTATTTGCAGCAATTAAAAACAACAGATTAGCTCTGTACATAGCATCATGGATTGACTTTAGAGGCACAGTGCTGAGTGGAAAAAAAAAACATCTAAGAAACAGAACGAAATATAAAGCACCATATCACTCATGTATATAAAAGTTATAGCACATAGACTTCCAGGTAAGATGAACTATGTCATGGCAGACAAATGCTCCTGGCAGCAAAAAATGGAAAAAGTTGTATTAATTACAAAAATTATGTTTTATGGATATCAGGGAGCTATGGAAGAAAAGAGGACATGATGAATTAAAATTCCAGAAATTAAAATTCTTAGCACCATTCTAAGGTCAGATGACAATCTCCAGGAATTGTTCTCCTGGAGGCATTTGTTGCTTCTGGGTACCTGACCATTGGCATCAGTCCAAGCAGAGAGTGTCTTTGGGGGAAAAATTCGTCATCAAAGCTTTTAATGTTGTGACAGGGATACAGTGGCAATTGGAAATTTGAGAGACTTCAAATAATGGCAAGTTTTACCCACAGGACACTTGCTGGGGTTGTATGGACTGAGGACTAAACCAAAAGCTTCTAAAATGCAAAGTGAACCCTCCTACACTCCTGTGATATTTAGGAAAACAAAGACACTCGGGAGGGAGGTGGCTTACATTTAACTCATCAATACAAACTCTATGAGCTGGTCTCCCCTTCAAAATATTTGCCAAATTTTGAAGCTACATGCAGTGGACAGCTAAAGAGCTAAGGTGAAATTCTCTAAAGAGGATAAGAGAACTTCTCATAGTCTTTCAGAGTTTAAGAGAAAAAGACCCAAAAGGATCTCAATCAAAAAGCTGGAAAGATCAGGCTCTAGGAATAGGGAAAGCTAAAGGTAGATTGAAGCTTACTAAAATTCCAACACATGCCTAAACCAACACTGTCCCTGACTGGATTGCAGTGACCCTCTCCTTACCTTATCTGTCTAACAGAAGAAAGGAGAACCATTCATGCTGAAAGATAGCACCATCAAAAGCATACATCGTTCCTATAGTTCTTTTATACACAATGTTTTGCATACAATGAAAATTACTAGACATGCAAAAAGGTAAAGCCATATGATCAATAATGAAGACAAAAAGTAGTCTAGTAAGTAAACAGTAGAAGCAGATCCACAAATTATCCAGATATTAGAGTTAGTGATAAGGATTTTAAAATAAAAAACAAAAACTTTGCAAAAAAGTAATGGTAAGGGTGTGGAGCAACTAGGACTCTTATCAACTGTTTTTGAAAGTGCAAACTGAAACAACTATTTTGGAAAACTAATTAAGATGAACATTTGCGAATATTCTCGCTGTCCTGATTTTGTGATAATCAGGGTAGGCTAAACATTCACTATGTTAGAAACCAAGCATGTGTCCCAGACCTAGTTTTTCTCCTTACGTCTGGTTTTTAGAATGCTGGTGATAAACTAAGCTTGATTTATTATATGACCATGCTGTATGGGAAATGACTGTAACTCTAGGTATCTTTGGTCAACCTTAAGAGAGATAGCAGGGGGACGGATGTAGCTCAAATGGTTGGGCATCCGTCTCCCATATGGAGGGACCTGGGTTCGATCCCCCAGGACCTCTTGGTAAAAATTAAAAAAAAAAGAAAAACATAGAAGGCACACAGGCCACTAGGCCCCGTGCACAGGTGTGCCGCCAGGTCCTGTGAGCAAGTGAGCCCCCCAGGCCCCGTGTGCGGGTGCACCGCAAGGCTCCGTGAGTGGGTGCGCTGCCAGGCCCCGCGAGCCATCTAGCAAGATGACGTAACAGGAGAGTAACACAAGGGAGAGCCAAGACAAGACGCGCCGAAAAACCAGGAACTAAGGTGGCGCAGGCGGTAGGACGCCTCTCTTCCACATCGGAGTTTCCGAGGATCGAATCCCAGTAAAGACAGGAGGAGAAGGATGAGAAGAGAGGGCAGGAAATGGACACAGAGAGCTGCCCAGTGAATGGACACAAAAACAGAGGGGGTGGGGTGTAGAAATGGATAAAATAAATAAACAAATAAATTCTTTTAAAAAAAATTATAGGGGACTAAGATACGGACTATAGCTAGTAGTAATACTTTGACAATGCTCTTTCATAATTTGTTAACAACTGTTTCACAACAATGCAAAGTGTTTGTGGGGGGGTGATGTGTAGGAGCCCTGTATGATGTTATGCATGTTTGTTTTGTAAGTTCACAATGTTTATTGAACATTTATTGTTTATGTACATTCATGTATGAATGATATACTTCAAAAAATTGTTAAAAAAAAAAAAAGATGAACATATAAATAGCATTGTATAACCCAGCAACTCCACTCCTCGGTATATACCCGATAAAGGTATA